>UXSR01005454.1:21840-75172 GCA_900604375.1 Mesocestoides corti
TTGACGCCACACCACACCAGGTCTGGAAAATATTCTAGCCTCAATGGGATAATATTAGGGCCTGTGAATTTTTAGTCTTCTGTATTACCTATCAAATCCTTCATTCTTGCTTATTATCTCCTTTGTGTCGCAAATTATAGTACTGCTTTTTGATGCTTGTAGTTTTTTTTGATTTTTATATCAAGATAAAAGTGTAACTTGCCTTTTGGCTGTTGATCATCAGGATCTTTAGTTGGGGACCAAAATTACTAAGCAGTTCGTGGGCTCATGTTTTGGTTATTTTGTCCACTAATTAAACTTTTGATCTTATTGACTATTTTGGGCTCTCTCAGATGGCCGGAAAAGGTGCTATTAAGGAAATCTTTGTATCTATATATAAATTCCCCAAAATTTCATTGTACTTTTTGATTGGTTTTCGTCAAACATCGCGAGTTAGAGTCCAATTTTTGGTGCGTTGATGATTATTTATATGTTCGATTTACTATCTCGGTTCGGAGTCGTTACGTAATCGCATTCGTAAAACTTCTAACCCACATGTTTTTACGAGCATTTGTTGTTGTTGTTGTTAGCGCTAAGTCGTTGTCGATTCATTGTTGTCCACCCAAATCACACGTCTGGTTCACTTACGATTCATGATCTTAACTAATCCTATACGGTGGTGTTACTAGGATCCCACTGTTCGTGTTGTGATGCACACAGTACTTGGTTATACTCTTACAGAACGTCTTGGAAAAGGGACCTATGGTGAAGTTTACAAAGCCATCCACCAGGTAAGTTAGTCCTTCTGTTAATTCTTTGTAGAAAACTCGGGATGTTTTTGCCGTAAAACGCATAGCTAAAAAATCACTGTGCAAACGTGCTCAGGATAACCTTGTCGATGAGATTGGTATCCTAAAAAATCTTCGTCATCGAAACATTGCTCAGATGACTGATTTCACGGTAAGACTGCAAACCAGTCTATTTATTTACAGTGGGATTCGGACTACGTTTACATGTTTATGGAATATCTAGGTGGGGGTGATTTGAGTTCATTTCTCAAATCAAAACGCAGGCTCCCCGAAAGAACCATCCGATATTTTCTTCAGCAGTTAGGTACAAAATCTACGTTAGTCTTTCTAATAATCTATTTCAGCTTTTGCCTTACATTACTTGTTTGAGAGGAATATTGTGCACATGGATATTAAGCCGCAAAATATCCTACTTACAAACACAACTCCGCCCACTCTTAAACTAACAGGTAAGTTTCGCATCTAATTTGTGCAAATGTGCTCCCGTTGTATTTATTTTAGATTCCGTAAACTTCTATAAACTAAATGAGTAATGTTGTAAATCACTACCAAATTATAGCCACACCTTTGTTAGCTTTTCGTCTTCAGTCTCCACCGTGCCTATAATTTGCTGCGGCGCCACTCCCTGCATTCATCTACACCCATTCGTGTCATTAAAGTGTGTGTAGGATTACTCTTATTTTTTCTGGTTTTTGCTAGCCTCTAGTGTTCTATGCTGCCAGTTTTGAGTGCTACATTGACTTTTAGCCCCATGTCCTTGTATTAATTTCCATTCCCTCTTTTCCCAGATTTTGGTTTCGCAAAATCACTTGAAGAACCTGTTAAATTGAACGAAATTCGTGGCTCCCTCCTCTACATGGCTCCGGAGATATATAAGTTTGGTATTTATGAAAAGTCATGTGATCTCTGGTCGGTTGGCGTCATTCTCTTCGGTTAGTCTCACCTCGCTAATTTGTTCAGCCACCTGTGGCGCGCTAACCAGTTAGATCCTCTCACTAACTTCCTCCTCACTGTTCCGCCAATCTTACCGTCGTTTAAAGTAGCCACGTAACCAACTTCTCGGAGCTCAGAATTCGGCTTACTGTGGGGTCAGAATGAAGACATTTGGTTTAACTAAATCTGTTAATACCTACATCTCAGCAACAAATGTGCTCAACTATTTCATTCATTGTGTTTAAAGTAAACTCTGTTAAGATGAGGCTTAATTAATTTCTTGATTTAAAGCATTTTTTAAGAAATCGACTGGCTTACAGAATGCTGGGGTCGCTTTTGTTATGCGCTTATTTTTTAGAATGTCTGTTCGGGAAAGCACCATTCGCCTCATCAACCATTGATGAGTTGAAAGCCAAACTTGTTGACGATTCTCCTATTAAGGTTAGTGTTGCTCAATTTGCACATGGAATCTGGCAGACGCCTGGAGTACATTTAAGTGACAAATCAGGTACCACAACGAAACATTCCTAAATGTCAATGGAACCGCACAAATTTAGTTATTCGGGTCATTAACTGCACTTAAAATCGTGTAAGATTTTTGAAATTGAAGCTGACATCGATGGGGAATTGTGGTTTGGGTTTTGTGAAAAAAACCCTGGCAAGAGTTGGTGTTGGAGGCTTTAATCCACCCAAGCAAGTGCGTTTGGGTGGTTTGCTTATATCTCAAAGCCCGCTCAATTTGAAGAAGGCGCCTGTTCTCCATTATTTATAATGTAAGCCTGTTGGCACCGTGTAGTGATCATCCACGTAGCTGAATAAATCAAATCGATACAGGGATCTACAGTCCCTACACTGCAAAAGCACAAGTGCCATTTGCATAAATCTAATCTTTGCTACTATTCCGAGACTATGTATAATGACAAGATTTGTTCTTATGTTTTATTAAGGTAGTGATTTAATAGCATTGAAAGGAGTAACTGACATGTAGGAATAGCTCAACCATCATATATCCTTTATTTGGATGCGACAAATGAACACAGTTGACTGTCAGTTAATCATTAATTTTTTGCGCTTTGCATTTAAAGATTTCGTTTTATTTCTTCTCTAGATCCCAAGATATCCTCTCTTCGGAAAGGACTGCATTGAACTTGTTTCGAAGTTGTTGAAACGTGATCCCTCTGAGCGTATTCATCACGAGCAATTTTTCATCCATCCCTTCATCGACCTCGCGCATGCCCCATGTCCCCGTAGTCTTAATAAAGCGGTAATTTTTCGGTATTTTGGGATGCTGTTTGGTTTCCCACAAAATGCTCTCATAAAATCCAAACTCTTTCAGGTTGATCATATCTTGATTGCCGATGATTTACGCTCTTCTGGTAACCTTGTTGATGCTTACTTCAACTACAAAGAAGGCTTGACTCATCTGATCAGTGCGCTACAAAGTTGGTTTTCTCAATTTCGACCTTTTATTATCCCTTCATTTTTTACGTGAATTTTGTTGATATTGCCTTAGTTGAAAATGATCTTTCAAGAAAACGAATCATTCGCTCAAAAGTAAGCACCACCCCCTGATGTAATAAGTTTTCCTCTGTTTCCTATCTTTCTGCCTCTTTATGCAAATTTTTTGGCTCGTACAATGACTTTATTCCCATATACTGATGAGTAATTTGTTGCCGGTCATTCCTCCCTGGTTGCGTTTGGATGCATTTAAGTCGCCAAAATTAGTGGTCGAAGTTAAGTTAGTTTAAACCACTTGAAGCACTAATACGGGGAGGCAGAGTTTACGCCAAGGTATCAGCTGGGTTGCGTAAAAGCGTTAAGGTAGGTTTTTTTACTTTCACGATCCAGCTAAATAACTCACGGTCGGCTGTTCTGCCGTTAAACGTGCGGATACGTAGTTACAACCTTACTGTCACACACGAGTTTCGATTGCAATGCATTCCTGTTGTGTGAATATTCAATGCTGTTTTTCTTTTTGAAAAAGAATACTTTGGGTCCTTATCGCCTCAGTATTTTTTTTAGCTTTCTCAGTATATCAAGGTGGCAGAAGACTTGAGCCGCGTTCTGAAAGAAAGGGAGAACGTCGGTTCCTCTCAAAGTAGTCAGCTTCCCGTCAATTCAAATCTCGGTGGCGCAGAATCCAAATCGGCAGTCGTGCCTCGTGATAAAGACACGAAGGCGCCGCTGCACGCCCACCCCGAGTCCTCTTCGCCATCCGTCTGCGTCAAACCGTTGTTGTAGGTCCTATTCCAGTGGCAAATTTTCTTCTTTAGTAAATGTAAATGATGTTGCTATACTCCACTTTATAGAATCTCAAAAAATTGTTTAAAATCTGCCCAATGCAGGTATGCTGTCTCATTGCTCTGGTCTAGAGTTTGACATCTGTGGTCCCGGTTACTGCTGTTACCAGAACTGAAACTGCGATTCCCCCTCAAATTCTCGAAATGTTTTAAGGTGGTGTTATTAGGTTAATTTGGGGATAAATAGAATGCATGTGCCTTACTGGGGCAGTGAGCTTCTCAATTGACCACTCACAAGGATGCCGTTTCTATCGATCTCCAGGAATCTGAACCATCAATTTTGCACCACGTATTTGAAGCTACCGCAAAGTAAAAATTGGTCATTCTTTCCGTGATTTTGAATAAAATTATTTGGGAATGTAATGCTCAATCGCATTTTCATATCTCTGTCTATGCAAAAATAGTTTTACGAACTGGCGGCTTCGACGTCAGTCGTTATTCTTCGACTGGTCGTTTTTACTAGGCGTTCTGTATGTTAGTGCTTATTTGTAGTAAGGACGGTGCTAACTTTTCTAGTAGTCCCTTACACCTAAGGTACGACAATTTTGTAGCATTAGCTTCGTTTGGACCGTGGGTAATGTTGCCTATAAAATTGGCGTGGTCAAATATAAGTATCAGTGAATTCATAAGACTGGCGAACGTGCTGCCACCTCGTACAAAGCGAAAGTATTGCCCTAGTGTAGGTTAATGGAGAGTGTACATGAAAATCGGCATTTTTTAGCATTCCAGCAACTGCAATGGCCAACGATAATGTAGATTCATCCAAGAACGGTAATGATCCAAAGTGCAAGCCCTCGTCAGTAAGCGGGTTTCTCCGAATCAACCTTCTGACGTCTTGGTTTGGTGGTCTCGCCTCCAACAAGGGCAATGGGTCTTCTCCTCAAGTGCCCGAGGCTGCTCCTGGTCTCGATGATGCAGTCTCTTCACTTGGCGAGGAGTCAACTTTGCAACCCGCCGTGAAAACAGCCCACCAATATGCCCTTGAACGTCTTGATGCTCTACGTGAGTCACTCTCTTCAGCGCATTAGTCTGTGCACAATCGCAAATAATCTGCAAAACTATTTCACCGCCATCCAGTATGAACTTTTACTAGGTACTGTTGCACTTCCAATTGTTGTTGCTCGTCACAAAAATGTTAGAATGTTATGTATTTTTGATAATTTGTTTCGTCTTCTTTAAATTATCTTGTTTTATGTTCTGGAGCTTATTTTTGTTGTAGATATCTCCAACTGCTTGGTTTCATTGGGATTTCCACTTTGTCGATTCTTATTCTTCTTGATTCATATGACCGTAGTGGTTGTTTTTGCTGATAGTTTGTGGGCTTAACCACGGGCTTATAGCAGCTCGTTTCTCATCCGGTACGGCCTCACAGTGAAGAAGAGGGGTAACCAGTGTCTGTCAAGTGTTTATCAGTCACTTTTAGGCCATACACTAACAATGGTAAATTCGTATTCCAACGTCTATGATTAGCTAGAGACAACAATCGTTACTTGGGGGAATCATGTTCTTATGATGTGTCTCTACTTTGGTTTACGTACGGTTTCTTCGATCCGTATGAACAGTATGAAAAATAGACGTAGTGGTTTTTTCTATAGACAAGAATCTATGACCAAATCCCTAGGCTTCCTCTCTGGTAATCATTGGTATCATTTGTTGAAAAGTTACGAAGTTTTTGATTATTTGAATCACTGTCTACTTTATCCTGTTTAGTTGAATTGCCTTCCAAAGAACAAATAGATTTGTCTGAGGTTGTCACGGGCCTTCGACGCTTTTACCTCTTTGTAAGTGACCGCAGGTGTATACCATTTGCTTGTTCACTTTGGTGACCATTGAGGGTTCCTTTTTAGCTTAACCTCAACGAATACAAATCAGCAATGGACCACTTACAGTCGAATTTCGGTAACTGGCTTAGTACTGTGAAAGGTGAGACTCCACATTATTTAAATTTAAGTAGAAAATCAGTTAGTTCGACAGTTTACTGAACACGCGCCTGATAGTGTGCGGCGAATCGTTGATGGCTCGGCATTATCACGTAATTCATGAGGCCTGTTACTTCGGGGCGCGAGTCCAAACGTTGGCAACTCTGCACGGTCCTTATGGTAGTCTAATTGAAGCCCGACTGTTTACTATTTAACGTACCTTCAACCAGTGCTGTTTTGTCGCCTTGCGGGCAGGGCATGTAATAGAGAGCGTAAAAGCGAGTGAACGAGTCGAGCTTTTCACTTTCTCAAGAAAACATATCTAGTGAGGTGTACTTGTGACCTCATTCTCGTCCGTGTAAGCTGCTGATTGATCTGGGCTCGCTGGTCCGTTTCGCTAGCCAAATGTCCGACTACGTTGTGAGTTTTCCCGTGATTGTAGGGTCGGCAGTCACCAATTTGGTGAAAACCAATGTCTGTCTACTCATACTTCGGCTAACACTTTCTTTAAATTACTCGATTTTTCTTTAACTGCGATTTTGGTGCTTGTGAATATTCTATTTAGATTTTAAAAAACTTACCACTTCAAATCCTACAAATTAGTCTGACGAGTAAATTGTTGCCGTTTGACCAGTATGTCAACACTGCTTTATCTCCAGACACTCTTTTCACTGGCATTTGGACAGTTACAAGCAAATTTTACTCTTTGATTTCTTATAATCCCCATTCAAATTCGCACTTTTTTCATTTCAGATATTCAAAATCTGGACGTACAAAAAGCATTTCGGTCAGAAGTAAGAACACGGTTATTTATTAATTTAAAAAAGGAATGCATATCTACTTCAGTCAGCTCCTTCTGAGAACAGAGGCATGCTTGAAATTATCACGATTACTATTATTGTCGGTGATTGGTTACAACAAACTTCTGATTGTTTCAAAATCTCTCATCACGCCTTCTTCTCTACCTACTTTCGACACTGACTGGCCACCGTAGTTTAGGCCTTGACACAAAAATTTAGCCCATACTTTTGTGAACAAATTTCCACTTACTGTTTGTCAGGTTTACAGTATTTTGGGTGCCTGTTAGTGCTTAATTAAGACTATATTCTTGTGGTTTGGCCTCAAGTTGAACGAAGCGCTGACGGCTGCTGAAAAGCTTAAGGCTTCTCTGAAGGCGGAAGAGCAGATAGCCCAACTTCCAGCAGACGACGCCCATGACCGTGAGTTCACCTCTCTTCCTTCGCTGGGTTCGTAAGCTAGAGAACCGTAGCGCCTAATGCATGTTTAGAACGTCTTCTTGTCCTATTTCCCGACTAAGCACCTTCAGTGGAAGAGACCCTGCCGGTCTTGTGCGCCCCACATGCCTTGTCGTCGGATGTGCACAAGTTGCTGAAATCCACACAAACACCAAAGGGGACGTTGAGTGGAGACATTAGCGTTTACCCAACAATTTAACCCTAAAATCGCATTATACGCGACTCATGAGTTGTGTACAAATCTTCTGATTTAATAAAATCGAATTTCCACTGACCCGTTACGTAGATGGGTAAAGGAGTTTTAATTTTTTTCGGCCAGTTACGTTAGAAGAATATGGTTGTTTTTACCTTGAAGCGACGAGTCATTGTTAGTTTTAGTTAAGTGGTGCGTCAAATTCCCGAAAATTGTTACATGCATTGTGCAATCGTTAGTTAACTTTCTCCCCTCCGTGGTATTTTGGCGCCTTTTCGTATCAAGGTAGCGGTGTGGGACCATTCAAGCGACGCTCTCGTGTTTGTGATTGTGCACTGGGAAAAGTAATGGCGTTTTGACTACTGTTGATCCACGTTAAGTCGTAATAGATCGTCGTGAATTCCACTTATTACACCTGCTAGTTTAGTATCAACGTTGTTTCAATTAATCTGTCGATTAAGTTTCCTTCTTTCAGATTACCAGTTTAACTTCCCATTCCTATTTTTGTACCATCTTCTACCATAACGCTTTTTGGGTATTTTGAAAGTGATAAAGTTTTTTTTCCACTCGCACCATCATATTATTTATTTATTCTACATTGGAAATGCATAAATACTGGTCATCTTAGGGAATTAAATTAGTTTCCTTCTTGACTGATTATCCCTAAGGGGAACCAGTAGGTAAGGTGACGCATTTGTCGGCTAGTTACAGTTCTTTATTTGTATCTGAGTAACAGGAGACATTCTGGAAAATCGATTGCTGTTAATTCCGGAAGCATCGTGTTATTGTTATTGTCGGCCCGTCTTCGAGATCATTAAACTGCCATGCAAAGACCCCTAAAGCTGCCGAAGAACATCTGAAGTCCGTTAACATGACGACATTTCTTGCTCTGGTCCATTATTTTGTGTCCACAACTTCCTACTTGTTGTCCGATGAGGTCTGCAATATCAAGTCACTTAACACCTGGATAATAGCTGCAGTCGCAACGCAGCCAACATCGTATCGCAAGGTTTTCTGTCACAATTTCAATGCTGTTGTGGAGAAGTTCAAGTGATCTTGGACTAAAACTGACTCTTAGTAATTAACGTGGGCACATCCTTGGGCTTCATTGAAGCAGCTAAGGGAGTCGAAATTGTATCAAGCACATACGCACACCCTTTCTATCGTGACAAATTTTGGAATGTCGGTTTCTGTTTCTCTGATGGCAATGGGATACATAGTGTGTAAAGTGTTCTATTTGGTTGCTTCATACCAATTGAGGCTTTTAAGAAGTTATGCTGCTCGTATATTGTGTATTTCTGCGCATTTTTCTTCCAATTTTTGATACTCATCATCTTACTCATTTTTTATCATTTCAGAAACTTGCCTAATATGTTAACCGAAAATCAATGGGAAAATTCTCTTCAAACAAGTATTCTCGTGCTTTCTAGACCCGCTGTCTTATCCATTTCAATGTTTTCTAAGCGCATATTTGTGGGTGAAACGCCACTTCAACAAATCCCTTTCATATGTCTTTGATTTAGTGTGTACATAATTGAGCTCTCTGGAGTTCACATTACAATGTACAAACTGCGCCTTCTTGGCTGTTCAGTAAAGTTGGCATAAACAAAGGGTGAAATTCTGCATCCAAAGTCAATCCCTGCGGCGGAGGGCACCTTGGACGAAGTAGGTGTAGTTTAAAGTGGTGGCTTTTTGAGTCGTAGTTATCCCACAAAGTGGCCAAGTGTTAGTCGTGACTACCCTTTGTGCCTCCAGAGATCACTGCTCAGCGAAATGGGAATGTCGTTTGTTTTTCCTGTATGTACCCATGCACTGGGTGTTTTGATCTCGCTGTCAGGGCATGTGGTTAAGCTCGAGTGATCGGCAGCACACCGCCCTCGTCCTCGAGGCTGCTGGTGGTGACGCAGGGTACCTCCGTCATCTCCCTGGGCTGTCGACGCGTTTCGCTGGGCGCCAACTCAGGCGAACGCCGGCTACTTTTGGGTTGAAGATTCAAGCGAAAAAAAGGGGGGAGGTGTGTGGAAATTGTCAACCTAGTGTTAACGCTCTACGCGGTACACTAGGTAAACTTTGTAATACCTGTGGATAGGCCTAATCGTTCTGTCAGTAGAGATCGCAATTGTTACAATCTGGTTCCCATGTCAATTTGCTTCTGTAGGGCCAGTGACCTCACTTTTGACACAAAAAATGACACTCACACTTTAATCGTAGGTGAAAGCCGGGGTATGATGCTTATTTCTCAATGAGGTGTGACGGCGGAGGTGAACATCTTGCAATGGGCGTAAACAGCAAGACTCTCTTTCACGACGTCATCGAGACAACAGCAGGGACCAAGGCACTTTGTTTGGTGGTTGACGTTAGCGACTTTCTAGTGAATGTGTCTGTCACTTGTTTTGTACCCTCGTCCTGATTGACCACCACACGTACCGTAGTGTCGCGATGGTTTTGACTGCAAGCGGGAAGTGACACTGTGGAGAACCGCTTGGGGAACTTTCAGTAACTTGAATGCTGCTGTTTCTTTGTGTGGCGACTCGCTCAGACAATGTTTACCAACTGTTGTTGGAACAAACAGCCTCCAAATAGTTCATGGAGGACCACGGATAAAAGCAGGTCATGCCGAGTAGCCGATAGGGCAAAATATTCGAACAGGGTGGTTGGCAGTTGGATGAAGACTTCATTGTGTGATGGCAGGTGACCATTGACGTTTTGTGTTAACCGACTGGAAAGGAACGTTGCTATTAGTTTGAATTGACAATAATGCGACCTCAAATGTGGTCTTCAGTGTCACCGACGAAGTTGTCGTCGTCGTCAAAACAAAGACACTCACACACCTATATTATTTGGTTGTGAAACAGGACCGTTGATAGTCCCCTTGACAGCTTTTGTTACCTAGCAAATTTTTCCGGAAAATCTCTAAGCGTCATGCCACATAGAATAAAATAAACCAATTCACTATTTGGATGGCGTAGTATGCTTTACCATCGCATTAATCAGTGAGTATCTCCTATGTCTAAGTGTCGACATGGTGCTGCAGCATCGATGCCCTTGGATATTGCCATTATTATGAAATAATACATTGTAAGGGGGTTAGGTGGTACCTTCTTATTAATTAAAGCAGCGATGAGGCCGGGAACCTGTCCAGTCACCTTCTTCCATATGTAAAATTAGCGAGTTCAAAGAGATTTCCACGGCCAGAGGCAAGGGAGGAAGAACCTTCGCAAATGACGCCTGAAGGCGACACCTCAGAGGGAAACAGGCTCGCTGACTGAAATACTGCTGATGGATCGCGAAGCAGAACAGGGGTGTGCAGTGATCCTACAGAAAACAGACATGGATAACAGTCCAAGTAGAGCTTTGGTTGCTTGTAAAAGGCGGTGGAGGAGAAGCAAACAAATTAAGCCATGCATTTGCACAATTGACAGTAAGGGAAACACGCAAAGAAATGACCCGAGCAATGCTGGATGACTCTAATTTGAGCGGCAATTGTCTCTGTCACGAGGCCTGACGACTAAAAAACATCTATCGCCATCCGGAGTCGATGAGTAGATGGAAAGCAAAAAGATATCGGTTTTGTTGTTCTGTACCACTTTAATAGCCTGTTCGTTATTGCCCTCTCCATTCAGCCTGAAAATAATGAGTCTATCGTGTCAATTGTGAAAAATAACATTCTGTGGTTGACATTCAGCAAGTACATGTTAAGGCGAATGTTATACAGCTGTCCAGACTTATCACCAGACGTCAACGAGAATTCTGAACCTGTGGTTTGTTAAAGCCGCGACTATGCAATACTGACATACGTCACGTCTTCAAGATGACAAAAATGGATGCTTTCATGAGACCACGGTAATACAGCCTGTGACCAGAAGAGGACGTTAGAGGCTTTGAAATTAGCGAAATCGAGGTGATGGGAAGCTTCGAACCGAAGTGCTCATCCTGAAGTATCCTAAAAGGGGAACCCACATATACAATTTTGCTGCTGGGCCTGGCATTGGGCGACTTTGTTTGTAACGGAATAGTTCCGTCAATCGAAACACTAATTGAGCCTACGAAGGCCTCCATGATATGCACGCAAAATGGAAAAATATGAAGAATGACGAATCAGCATAATCGACGTCGGTCGTTCATGCCTACAATGCCTTCCAAACCAACGCAAGTAGGTATTGCAAGTCGTCTTCGCCTTGACGGAGTAATGCATGAAAAAAAATGACTTGGCGGCCATTGCTGTCAGTCGGGTCTTTGGAAATAAAAAAAGGAGTTTGAATGGGTGGGAAGACTCATTAATGTTAAAAGTAGTCACCTGCCGGCTTGGTGCCAGTGAGGGAATCCAACGAAAGAAAAGTGGACCACGCGGTTGTAGAAAACGATTGTGATCGAGAAAAGGAATTGGTGCAGCTGGTCACGGAAATTAAGCGATTACACCAACCAGCCACTCTTGAAAAAGGGAAAGCATTCCTTAAAACAATTTGCGATTTTCAATCCAACAATCCCCAACACAGACCTCGCACTCTAAAGTAAACTAACTTTGTGTGGCAATTTATATTCATCTAATTACACAAAGGACGCCACTTGATTAGAATTTATGCAACATTGGAAATGGGTTAAAGTTAAATAATTTAATTTTTTTGTTTTTTTTCGGAACGTTACTGAAATCGTCGACCGAAATAAGAAACACCTTTCTTTCACAAAGAATACAATAAATTGCATTTTTGATTCAAACAGATCCCACTAGCCACGTCTTAACCATAAGGCATGTGTCTTAAATGACGTTTAAACTTCTCCGAAACGTGACTGAGAGTGATTCACGTTTGAGTTAATCCTTCCTCATCCGATTTTGTGAGATCGAAAAATTTGAGCTGATGCCATCAATTTTTGTCATTCATGTTTCTCCAGGCCGTTTGTAATTTCTGCGAAGATACGCTAGCTAAATGGAAAATGGTTGCATCAATACCACATATGCTTTGTATTTCAATGAAAACTTTTCACTCAAATCTATGACTTCGTATGGGATGTGTGATTTTCTTTAGTGGTCTCTCACCCTGGTGGTACCTCAACGATCCTCTTCCCCACATGTGATTAATGATGGTCGGTTGTAAATATTTACTTGTCTTGGCAGCATAAATTAATATTTTAAACGGCACAAGTTTACGTCCCTATTCAGAATTTTATTTCTTAAATCACTTTACAAAAATATTCTGTTCTTGAAATACCCTCGTGGATCAAATTCCATGTGCTTGATAATGACGGTGTTGTGCGGCTGCAGGTAGACCAGCCTGTCGCATGAGGCAATTATCTCCCCGCCTTGTTGCCGTCCCCCAAAAGCGCGAAGACAGCCCTCCATCCCCCGCATCTACCTCCCCCTCCAACTCCCATCTTGGTAATCCGATTGGTTGCACGAGCGAGCTTCCGTCCGTGAAACAGTAAAATGCATTACCCTTTACTGGTTTTACCCGGCTTTAAATTTATTTCGCCCCAGAACGATGCGAGGTTCTGGTTTCTTTATTGCAGATATTTTACGAGACACAGCCTCGTATCGTAAAGACACTCACCAAAGAACCCGTGAAGTGTCTCAAAGTTCAAATGCAATGTTTTTGCCAAGCAGACAGAAACCGGTGCACTTGCCGCTACCCGCGTGGATATTCTGCACTCGGTACTCTGATCGTCCATCGTCTGGTAAGTCATTCAAAGTGCATTCGATTACCGTCTGAAAGTACTAATTTGAGCACTGATCAAGTTGAATAGGAGCCTTTTCATCAAGAAATTAGACCTGTTCTGAAAATCGCGCTGCTGAACAACTATCCTCCATTAATTAATCAACATATTTCAGCAACTAGTCTGTTTGAATGTTTGGTGCTCATTCTGTAAAGCAAAAACAGGAATAATTTTTCTGTTTACTTTGTGCTCACCAGAAGGCAATAATGATGACCTATTTCTGTTTTAAATTATTTTTTTACTAATGACGTTGTCGTTTATTTATGTTGTATAGTTTGTTCGCCCTTGTTAATCTTCAAACTGACCTTCTACGACGAGAATAAGAATAACACTTTTGGCAAGAGTATAAATGTTTTGTATTGTAAACAAAGAGTGCAAACTTCGATAAGATATCGTGGATACACTAACATATAATACAAAGTCTCAAAACAACCTCACTATAAGTAGTCATCAAAGAGCCCAGAATCATGAAACTCAAAACCAAAGGCAGCGTTGAAACTGGGAAAATCACGTTTTTCGTCGAAATGTTCATTAAATGCGGCTCTAGGGTCCTCCCGTAACTGGCCTGCATCACCCAGAACGCGTCTGTTTCTGCTAATTGCCATTTGAGAAAGTCTATCAATCAAATTCTCTTGATTCTCCTTCCGTGGACTTCGAAGTCTCTGCAGTTTCTGATTGAGGTATTCCTTCTTCATCTGTCGTTTCGCATCTGCCGTATATTGTATGGCACTTTTGACGCGCTCTACCCAAGTAGGTTCCATTTGCCCTTCGCAAATTGTTCTCCATTTGTTAATTTCAAAAGCGTATTTTTCTAAACGATGATGCGCGTCGGTTATGAGCTCTTTACGCATCTGTACAGAGAGTTTGTAGGCCAGGTCTTTGGCTCGATCTGTGGGAATAGGGGGCTTGTAATGGACGCTCTTTGGAAAGACATCGCTTCTCACACAGCTGTGAAGGAAAAACAGTTGTTCGCGTGTTACTGCTTCGTGAATAACTGCCCATTCCCAGCGTCTGACATTCTGAAGAACCTGTTTACCATAGTGGTCATGAATTTCTTTAAAAATTCGGACCTCCTGTTCTGGTGCAGGTGATCGTGGGCTTGCTTCCATTTTTTCGATAAGGTGAAGTTAGCTTAAACTTGACAATGACTACCGGCGCTCAGCTGACCGCGCGGGTGAATGAACATAAATTACTTAGCTATGTCTGATCGATTTTTAATTTATACTGTTGACCTTCAGTGCATTTTTGGGAAAAACTTGAGTACAATTAATTTAAAACACCGGGTAATCGATATAATGAGCTAAAGCTAGAATAACAGCACAGTTTCGACTGGATTAAAACCGACGGCTTGTAGTGAGTTACTTTCAAAAAAACTAAGAACAGTGAAGGTAAAAATGGCTTCGCGTTATAGCGTAGACGGTCTTGAAGACACCGTACACTGATAAATAAAGAAGTTACAGTTAGTAAATTCTTGTCGAAATGGAACATATTCGCTTATTACTTCCCACCTTTTTTAAGATCAGTGAATAGGTTTGACGTGATGAGTAAAATAGATACCCTGTGGCAATGTCAGGTTCACATATTTTGAATTTACATTTGTGGCATGTTGCTTGGCCCGCCACACTGGCCACACTGACAAGTGTTCCCTTGCGTTAGACCCAATACATTTATATTAACGCAAGGCCTTCAAACTTTGGTTGTTTATGCTAGACCAAATTAGAGCTAATCAAAGGCTTCGATACACATTTTAACCTAAGTTATCTGGCTTCAACCAGTAAAAGAGACAGCTATTTTAGAAGTTGCATTTTTTGAACGACATAATCCAATCTACGCAAGTCATGTCAGTTTTGCACAACAACTCTGCATTCACGTATGTCAATAATGTTAATTAATTCAGTCCGCTTCATCTATAAGTACCTTCATGTCCCCTTTTGAAAATAAAAATGGGTGAAGAGTGTGTCGCAGGAGGATAATTTCTTGGTGTAATGAATTCGGTTTTCCCTAAATGCAAATTGTTCCTAAACGCAAGTTTCATCATCATTATCATCATATCACTTTGTGGTCGACCATATGATACAATTCTAGCATTCCAGGAACCGAGGATCTGAAAATGTCAAAGCTTAAGGCCTTCTGAAACATAATAGTGCAGTGGATTCTCAAGTTATGTTGCGTTCAATATTCACTGAAACTTCTCGAATCTCAATTCTAGCGCAAGAGAAGGCCCACAGAAGCCTATGCTGCTGCATCTATAATCCTGTGAATTTTATTCATCTCATATTTGTCTCTGAAACAATTTATTCTATTTAGGCGACTGATTTTTATTAAACTTTGGATTTGCGTGCATAAAATGCATCTACCTCGTTGTTAAAACCAAACTACAGCTTCGATGGGTTGGGGATGACATAAATTCACTTTGCCCGGCCATTTATCCAATTTTGTAACTACACCTATTTCTCCCAGCCAAACCAGCTTCCTTAGACTTCAAACAAAACTCTATCAAACAACTTTTGTAGCATGGTTTGAAAGTACCAATTCACATGCCAGTGGAATTCCTACCAGCCATCAATCAGTCCTGTTCAAAATTGATATCCAAGTGTAGCTAACGTTCGCGCTGTTAATAAGAGCTAAGACGGTCTGGAATTCGAGCGCCATGACCTTATTTCCTTCTGAGATCACTATCCCTTCAAATAGGTTCTTTGCATCAAACGCCTAATGCGCAGAGCATCCCATTCATTAAAACACCAAGTAGTGTGACAAAGGGGATCATCCTGTAAGGCTTAACTCTTTATCTGATCAAATTCCAAGAAGGCCAAATTCATTTAAACATGAAGGCCACCTAAAAGCAGTCACATTAGTGAGTGACAATAAACTATATCATCAAACTGCTGTCATGGCAATCGGATTGAGACCCTCATTGGTAGTAGTCAGACAATCGATCGTCTAACCAAATTTAGGGCTTTATGGAGTTTGATCTGGAGGGATTCTCCGGAAAATAAAGCATTCTAGGCTGTGAAACGATTAGCAGGACAGTGGACATCTTCTTTCAACCGACTTTTTAACACGTCCTGCCTTGCGAAATGATTTTTTGGAGCACATGTAGTACCCTTCTTGACCCTGGATTCATAATATGAACTAGAATTAGGAGAGCTATTCTGAATAGACTGGTGTCGACTAATCAGTAAATTATCAACTTACTTTAAAGGCAGGTTAGTTGCTTGCTATGTTGTTAACAGACCACGCATCTAATTTAAGACACGCTTTTGGGAGAAAAACATGGGGAAAGCTGGGTGAAATGCCGTAAAATTCAAGGAGCCTCCCTGTTTACTCAACTACGATTTACAATAAATAACTTGACCGTCTCACTCAGAAGCCCATTTTCGAACAACAAAATTTGTTTCAGTAAGTGGTCAGATCCATTTTATGAACAAAAACCGAACTCAATGTGATTACAGGTATCTTGATTTTTAATTGCAGATATGCCCTGGAACCCAGTTGATTTTAACCTAACCCACAAATGCAGATGAGATTTTCTTACAATCTTGACTGGTAGAAAAACCGGTAACGTAAATTACTTGTAGCATGTGCGAGATTTTATGGTTAAGAGGCAAATAAGTATTAGCTAGCATTTTCCTCATGGACAGCGATGTTCTTAAGGCGAAATGTTGTTAGTATGCATAATTTTAACCGACTTAACGGTGTATATGGGAAAATTGGCTGGAACTACTACTGGCAAGAAAGACGCGTTTTTCTCACACGAGAAGGTAATTTTCGACTAACCAGTAAGAATGACAACCGCTGAAATGTTGGTGGGGCGTTGTGGTTTTTCTCTACACTTTTTCTCCTTTTTGCTGTTTTCCTAACAGGAATTTTATGGCCACGTTGAGCAAACTCCTGTTGCACATTAGAGGCGTGCCAAAGTAGCAGTCACCTCTGCGCACCGCCAGGTGGAAAAGGAAGGAGGTTTGGGGTGGGGAGGAAGGAGGTGGGGGTCTGGGGGGTAGGAGTCATGTCGAGGGTGAATCCCCATGCAAAATCGTCGAAGGACAAAAGAAAGGACAGTGCAATTACTGGACCTTGCGAAACTAATTAGGAGACCAAAGGCGTAGCAGGGCTCCGAAACGTTGACCGGGTACAAAAAATAACAAGATGTATATTAAGCTAATTATTCTTTCGTTTTGTAACACTGGATTTTGCAAATGTCACAATTAAGACAGGTGTTTCAAGATACTGACATAATGCGTGTAGTTTAGTCCATGGCTAGTTTACGGTGGACGTCCTCGCACCTGAACACTCTTGGCAGCATCAGCGAACACAGTAACCACCAAGCACAAATTACCTTTTAGCTAGATTTGATTGGCAGTGAATCAAGTTGTTATGCGAGTGGCTAATAGGCAATTGCACCACCGCGTGCTGCAATTAGGATCTCGACCTTAGCCTGTTTGAGAGCCCTCTGAGACGGGGACTGAGGCAAACGCGAGTGCATCGACGTCTGGTTTCTGCGCCTTAGTGCGTGCGGCCACCCATTTTGACTTCTGAGGCTTGGTATGGACCAAGTGAAAATGGCGAGTTGGAAATTAGGCCACTTACAAGTACCCTTGTTTTCCAGAAACTTGATGGATTTTCCTTTGCACAAGCTGAACAATTTGTCTGGGGTTACTTGACGGAGATGTTCCAAAAATTTAACTTTTAGTTGTTGAAGTTAAAACTCTATTTTTTTGTTTTGCGTTTAGTAGATTTCAATTTTTTAAACACGAATAATTTTTCTGTTATTTTGATTTATGTAACATGAGGTAAAGGATTATCTGCGAAGTTTTTCAAAACTCGGCTATTTTGCATTTTTGCTATTATATATTACGTCATTTATGCAAAAACCCCACCGAAAATCACTTGTAAGCACATATTACGTCTTATACGAGTTTCTACCAAATGCTTCGCAATCTTTTCAGGCTGAGTAGACTGAAATGTATTAGCATACAAAATTTTGGCAAGAGTCATTCGATACTAAAAATCAGCTTTAATCCCTTCATTAAAGTCTATCAAGACAGTAAAGTCTATGAATACCGATATTTGTGTTTAAGAGTAGGATCGGAGATGGAATAAACTCACATTGATAAAGCGCAAACAGTGCAGCGAAATTCGTCACTTTCGTTGACCTATTTTTGGACTTGAATACCAGATCCGTGGTTCAAGGAAACAAAATTATTCCACTGAAATGCTGATTAGAACTATCCAAACGAATATGTTTTACTGCAGGACCAAGAATGCGGAAGTTGCGTCGAAAAGGCAGAACCATGGCAACCGAAAAGCGACCACGCACCTCCTTCACAGTCACCCAGATAAATCGACTCGCCGCGGAATTCGATAAGAACAGGTATGAAAGAATTACGTGTGAACTACGTGTCCTTAGCTACTCAATTAACCATTCCAAGGGCTTTAGTTTGCCTGCGATTGGTGTAGAATTCCAGAAGCACTCCTATGGGGTGGTTTTTGATATCGGATACCGAAAGCATGCTGTTGCCTTTTAAAGACGCAACCTTGAGTATGGAATGTCATGACAGCCTTCTGCGTATTCAGTTTCGATACTCAAGGACCGTCTGTTGTACAGTGATTCTTATCGTCCTACCCCTGAATAATGCCATTTCGGACTTCTGAGAACAACGTTAGTTGAATGGAATGCGAAAGGTTGAAGTGTACAAGAAGGGACGTAATTTTTTTTAAAAAGTGGTCTACATAACAGTACCAGGCAATGTCATTATTTTTAACTGCATCAAGGCATTACCACTTGGGCCAGTGCAGGAGCTCACTGAGCCGCATTCATTCACACACAAATAATGCAGCAACTTACGTCGATTCAAACCTCAAATTCGGATGAACACTCTTACCAAGCACAATGGTTGTCTTTATTACACTTTAGGTACTTGAATGAGGTGCGTCGCAAGAATTTGGCCCGAGAACTAAACTTAAAAGAGTCGCAAGTCAAAATATGGTTCCAGAATAAAAGAGCGAAGGCCAAAAAGGTAAGTTTTGATTTCTGTGGAAGTGCCGCACTCTTGTAAAACACTTTCTATAATCCCCTTGTAATGATTAAGTAGATCTTTAGACGGCACCATCAAGACCCATTAGGAATACCAAGAAGATTTCTAAAAGAATAATGTGCACTAAGGCAAATTATCACTGTACAAATGCGTACTGGCATAAATTAAGTAGATGTGCAAAGTTATCATTTGTATTTTACAAACATAATTTTTTATTTTAGATATCTGGTGTCCGTAACTCCCTCGCATTTTATCTACTAGCTGAGGGGCTCTACAACCACTCTGTTCGTGTGGAACGATCCCCACAGGAAGACTAGTGAAAAACCAGAACTAAGCTCATAATTCATCTCAGCATCTCCGGCGTTATTAAGTTGTTTGCCGACTCTATTGTTCTCGACTAATGAAAGTGTCGTGTCTCACTATCCTACGTCATAAAAGTTTACTTAAAACGCCATTGGTTGCAGAACTTTCTAATAATATAGTTAGTGTGGTGTTACTGACCATGAAGGAGGGCGTTTCACTCTGTACCGAATTGGCTGCACTTAGTTTGAGACTAACTCAACTTTCTTCCCTTTCCCAGGATGCTATCTGAATCAGGGCTTATGAAATTCCTGGTTCAAATCGGCAAAAGCTAAACCTAATGCAATTTTAAGTTATCCTCATTTCTTAAAATTTCGCCATGCAAAGTGTTTTGCAAACTTAGAAATATTTGACAGGGGCGCTTTCACCCCACCCACTGCCTCACAAGATTTTGCATCGAGTTAGCGGTGCATGATTCTTTTGCAACTGCCAATTCTCGCCATTTTTCTTTGATTTTCTTCTCCAATTTAATTGGTTTTTGACAGTAAACAGAATTGGTCACTTGAATTCTTGAAATGTGCCTGAAATGTCCTGATGCAAATCAGATTTTGATGTTTTTGTGCTCGTTCATCTCGCTTGAAACCTGATTGCCTGCAAACAAAGTTCCTGTAGACGAATTACCACTCGTCGTCAAAGATGATCTCTTTAGAAAAGGGACGACTACTAAGTCTGTGATGCAAATACCAAGTAATGATTCATCGAGTTTCGCGGTAAATCTAAGGATTCCGTAAGGTTATCAATTTTTGTTTGTGCGACACATTTAATCCCCGTGCCATTTTCACAGACCAATGGTTATTCAATTCCAGTACATCCATCGTCAATCTAAGTAGATCGTCCAGATTTTGGTTAGCTGGGAGTGCGAAACCTCCTGAACGAAATATTTTAATTTCATTCTGACACTCGTCCTCCGCTGAGCAAACATCTCAGTCGAGAGTGCGTCTTTGCATTCAGTGTTCCAATTCACAATAAACTAACATATGCAAACAAACTAGCTAGCAATTCACTTCTGAGAAAATAAAAAAAACTGAAATTAATTCTTCAAAGCAGACATGACACTGCGTGTTTGTGAAACCGAAATTACTCTTGTCAGCGCACAAGCAATATCGACTGTGATGTTGAAACTGGAACATGTGTTTGCAAAAAGGTGTAGTCTTGCGATTACAAGGCTACTACGAGCAAGGCGATGACCGATAAGGTGGGGTGGGGAGATGGAGCATTTTTACTCACGCTGGCGGTGTGCACCGTGACCTAAAAATATGCTCCGCTTGGTGACGGTCACTGGGTCTGCGGAAAGTCAGCCATTCGCCACCTCTGCAAGTCAAATCAGGCCAACAGTTGTCCAGCAGGTAATGTAACTACACTGCTCATAGCTAATTAATAATGGCGATTAAATGGTCAAACTTACACATACCCTAGTAGTGTCAGCCACCAGCTCTCATCCATAGACAAATTTAATTTACACAGAACACTGTAAATTGCCAAATCTAATAGTGTTAATATTGTGCGGCTTTAAATAGGATGTCAGTTCCGCCGAGGGCAAAGTTAGTTCACTAACTCTGAAGTTTATTACTTCATCACGAAATAATATTAACTATAACCGGCTTGGAGAGCAATTTGGCATCTTCAAGAGTATCGCTCTTAATTAAAACGAAAGCAGTTTTCATCGGTAATATAGCTGAACTCAAGGGTTTTGGAGTTTCACCCTGGCATAGTAAGTAGCATTAATGTTCATAAGGTTATCACTGGAGTGCTGGGAAAATGTGACAGCGCGGTCAGTACGCTCCTAGTTGACCTAGTCGCTGTACACAATACACTCAGATTATACTTACTTACTATCTTAGCTGGGGTTACGCCTAAGAAAATTGTTCATTTTCACACAAAAATTAGTTAAGACTCTTCTTCGTGCTTCAAAAGGGAATGCTTAATTATGTTTGCGAAAATTTCCTTCTTAATTCCTTTTGTTCGTTCTCACATTCACGGAGTCCGCTTTTTTGTGGGAAAGTGCGATTGCAGATTAATTCCGCAAAAATAAATGCCTGCGCTCACTACGGCAATCCACCTCCACGTTCGCGAAACCGTCGATGATCCCTTTGGTCGTCGGGACCGTGGCACGCGGAGCTACTTCAACACTGTCACGGCCAGCTCCTTCTCCTCAGCCGAGTGCGACCCACCAATCGACAGAACCCTCCACAAGCTAATTAACCTTTCAGTTGTCTGGGGACTGTAAGAAAGCAGGGGTAGGGAAGAGCAGCCGAGAACAAAAATAGGGTCGTCGGCTAAAACGTAAATGAAGGTGGCGGTTTACCTAAGAGGCTTCGGTTAATGTATGCGTTGCGAATTGAGCAACGGCTCTGGATGCGTTTACGTTGAAAACCTTTCGACCCATTGCTGTGAGAATGAACAATAAGCGCGCTTCGAACCGCGTCCAAGGGAATGCGACTGTTTAAATATTACGCGAAAATGAAGCACACACCATGATGTCATCAAACGCACACTACTTACCCCAAGGTATCTACCTTTAAAATCTCGTGTTTTTGGGACTGTCCCATCCTATGAACAGGCCCCGCAATATAACTTTCTATTGTTCAACTAAAAATGGGGCAGAAAAACTTTTTTTCTATTAATTAATACAAGTTATTTTGGAAATTCCAGATCCGTCTCATTACGATTTATAAGAAATGTGATCTTTTGCTAAAGTAAATAAAAACAAACAGACGGAATGTGGCATCGACTTTTTTCGACTTGGGTAGAATCAAAACAAATTGCGCACTCGACAAATGTTTTTGTTCACACTTACTTTAACGCTCACGTAGGTTATTTTATGCTTTTCTGTATGAATTTTTATCTATGTTGAACGGTGCCTGTTGACAAATTTTGATGGATCATAATTAGGGTAACGCTTGTTGTTAGGAACCACTCAAACTTACGAAGTTTGTTGCAAAGCATTGGGACCACATGTCTATACGAGTATAACCTAGAGACAATTTCGCATAACCTTAATGTAAGTGACTTTAACGATCCATTTTTATTTATCAAAGAAAAAGAAAATAGCAAGAAACATCGACCATATGTTCACAAATGCAACACTAAGATTTGTACATCGGGTGTAAGAGATGTCATCAGAGACCAAGAGCTTAATTACACAAAACTCGAATGGTTAGTTGATTTGCCGTAGAGAATTAAATTATGACCACCATCGACAACACTTTTTTCCTGAACTTCATCTGCGATACCACTACCTTGTTTACAGTGAATATCATTTTTGAGTAGTCTTCCGAATCCATCACCACCACCCGTCGCTTCGTCAGGTCGACTGGCAGGAGGCTCGTCAAGCGCAAATGTAACCTTGGTGCCTTCAGCCGAAAGAGCACCATCTTTTTTCTTTGTGCCCTTAGAAAACGTAGTAGAATCCAGTGGCTGATAAGCATCGGAGAAGCTGTAAAATTCGGTACCGTCGACTGCCATTACTTGCCCATCTGGCAACAGATACGCAACAGATTTTGGTGGTATACGATTTGTTAATCCGAGATTCACTTGATCCGGGGGTCGGAAGGTTGAAACTGACAGCGGTTTTGTTACAGACTTGCAAGGATGTCCGAGTTTCGGGGGAGTAGGAATGGTTTGGTAGGAACCAGTAAAAATGGGACCAGCCATGACGCTGCCCGGGTAACCGGGGCCGCTGTTGGTCGTGAATTTCAAGGGTGCGTTCATTGATACAGAAATGCCATAAGTACCATCGCGCTCCATTCGATTTTGTGCTCCAGCTGAGGGCCTCTTCTGGTCCATAAAGAAGGCGTTCTCGGGAAACAATTCATGCAGCGTACGATATTCTTCACTGCATGAACCACCCGAAGGCATCATTGCTATCACCTAAGATTTAAAAATTGGAGTTTACTGTAGGTGAAGAAGGGGTACAAAAAAGTATACCAAATGGAATTATGTTTAAAATGAAAAATTGCCTTAAGCCCTCTTAATATTCCAGTACAAATTAGACAAAATTAAATTTGTTGCAAATCAATATATGTGTGCAAAAGGCGTCTTTTTTAATTTCCTTTATTGGTGATAGTTCAAGAAAACTAACTCATGTTTTTTTATACTCAAATATGACCATATTAAAATGCAATCGCCTAATGTCATGCCGACTGTCTTTTTAATCAGTCACAGAATGCATTGAACCCCACTTTCTATTTTTTTCAAAGACTTCTACGATCCACAGTGATGTTTCTTTACTAATTGAAAAATTCGAATTTCATTTCAAGCAGTCAGCAAAACTTGTTGATGTTCTTTGCAACCATTATTCATGCCCTAAAAGTTCCCTCGACTTAGGATTTGGAGCCATATTTTGTACGGGTTTCAGTAAAATTAAACAAATGTTGAATGATTTTCTTGCCTTAGCAACTGAAAAGATTCACGTCTAAGTAATTGGCGCGGTCTCAGAAAAATGATGAAGTTCATGAAACCTGCTCAGTCAGTTTGGTTGCTCAAAGATCAACGTTCTGAGACTTGAACACATTAGCATGCACAATTTCCATATGATTTGTTGGTCACTCCCAAAATACGGTTGTCTCATGCCCGCCCATACACCCAGAATCAAACCCCCATGCTGCAATAACTAACAAGAAATCAAGAGAACAGCTCACCTGGAGATGTCTCCACGGGACACCACTGTTACGATTATTTAACTTCACAAATTTTACCTGCAAACACGTTTATTCAACTGTCACGAATCTTAAACAGGAATGAATCCAATATTCTTCCATACATTAGCAGAACTGTCAAAATGCAGATATGTCAAGCCACTCAACCTGCTCTTCCGCAGTGAATAGTCTCATGTCAAGTGAAAAAAGGCAATACAGCGAACTCATGTCTTCTACAATTCAGCCTAGGTGTGCAAATTTAGCAAAAATGTTCTACTATCGGGACAGCGGGTGCCAGTTTGGCGCCTACACATCCACTGTGTCGTCCTGTCATTCACCACTTGGACATGGAGTCAATCCGACTGACAGCGACACCTCAAAAACTGTGAACATGGGCCCTTCGAAGATAGTTCGTGTTCCATTTCACAAGGCTAGAGTTACCACTGCCTTAATACGACTGCTGCCAAGAATACCGGCGGTGTATTCGCAAACCATGAACCCACTTCGTGCTTTTGAGGAATAGCTGTCAGTTCTTCTCCTTCTGCTGCAGATTGCGCGTTTGGAGGGGTCTTTGTTACGGGGAAATCTGAAACGGAAACAGCAAGAACACTAGTATGTCAAAAACAACATCATGAAAATACGTTCTTACAGAGAATGTGATCCTAAATAAAGTTTAACTTAGTGTAAAAAGTCAAGACTGCAGAAGCCTACTTTTTCAATGATTTTTATCTTTAATAAAACATCGAAGAGCCAAGACCCCAGCGATGTGGAGTCTGATTAAGAAAGATTAACACCACTTTTGGCGATGAATTTCGCCATCTAACTCGTGAAAAATTCTTACCTTGAACGCACCTCGTCATTTGCTTATAAAATGCTGGAGTAATGACACTTGATGACATTAAATTTTTTTGTATTCTAGGGCAGTTAAAGGACCGTGTAAATATCTACACAGGTCGATTCCATTAGTTTTTGCATTCGAAGGGACTCTTCACCGTCGCGCTCAACCAAAGTGGCAAGAACGAAGTGTCTGGTCTCCGTCAAGTCATCCGGCATTTAAACAATTCACTGGCTAACGTGAAGAGAACATTTTCTTTATCTATAACGGTTTGTGATAAGCAGGAATACCGTCTAGTCCGTAGGTATGAACCGTTTCATTGTGTGAATTTTGGGTTATGGTTATGAAAACTGTTCGTTATATTTAAAATGAGTGAAACACTTGCCGAGATTTTGAGATCAGAAAGAGAACTAGCCTCGCATCGCACCATCAGCTAGCTAATAAAGACCACTTAAATTAACGTGACAGTGAACGAAACCGTCAGTAGTAATGTTTTGTCAAACATGAGTGACAAGTAAAAGGGCTGGACTATGTACGTGCTATTCAAGTCCGTACTGTTATTGACACATGAGGGCGTAAATTTATCTCTCTCTTGCAATACTTAGACAGACTCAATAATCTTGTGAGTCGCAATCCCGAATGCACCAGGGGAACATGCTTTGGACTCGTTTGAAATGTGTAGTTGCAGTATTTTAAATGGCAACCGGAACATTTTACGGGACAGTACGACAAGTTCAAGACTGCTTTCCACTTCACGCCTTTTGGCACGATAAAAGTACCAAAGGAAATAACTCCTTTTTACAGGGGAGTTGGTTAGGCCCCTTTCGGGAATACGAACCGCCCTTGGGAACTCCAGCGCCCAGACAGTGGTGGACCACGTGCAAATCACAGTCAGTCACGTGACACCAGTCCACGCGTCGAGCCATCAGACACGCGATGTGATAGATATCCGGGTGCATTAAACGCTTGGGATGTTGGCAGGGCGTTTTACACTTACACTGATGATCAAGTAGGCCACATTTAAGAGCGGTGATAATGAGCAAGAGAAGGACACAGAAGATGCCGGCAATGGAGACAAGGACCGAGACCATTTTCATCTGGTGAGGTGATGGTGGTGTGCCTGCGGATTTTAGTTTCACATTGCTGGGCGGCACTTGGGAATCCTGTTGTTGCTGGGATTCGACAGTTTGCTCCTTGCGGTCTGCTCCCAAGGTCTTCCTATCCTCTCCTCTAATGGGAAATCCAGCCTCACTTGATTCACCTGAACTCGTTTTTAGTCCCACTGGGAAAGAATCAGGAGATCCCTTTAGGGAGTACATGTCAAGGTCACGTTCGTTCTTGATTATTACGGAAAGTTGCATCTGCAAGGCAAAATAAACATCAGTCAATGTGCTGTTACCAGCCAGAGGGACACATAATTGTTGACAGGACACTAACGGATGATGTACGGGCAGGATCCTGCCACTCATGAGAGCTGATGGCCACTAACGCGGATAAGGTACTAGACGGCGGTTTTATGGTTTATTGACAACCGGAATTCTTCAACACGTGCCATCAGTAGCGGTCCAAAAAACAAAACAGCAATTTAATAAAGTATGCATTGTCTGCTATTCGCACGCAACCACAGCAAACAGCCCTGTTCAAACAAAATAAACAAAGTGAAAATTTATAATTCTGAATAGCAAAGGAAGAACTTGAGAAAGGTGCAAATTTCACGACCAAAAATCTGGGTTGAAATGCTTCTACGACGCCCATTGACCAGCTCCTCCTGGTTAAAATCGCCCTAGACAGATCCTTGAAATATGCGGTCTCCTTTCTAATTAATACGAGCACTTCTTAATAATGTCAACGTCCGTTCATGTGGCCCCATGCTTACGTCCATGCTAATAATTAACTCATTTTGCTTCCAATTTATAATCACTCAGCATACCAATTATTACATGTTGACAAATGTCTTTTCTCTCACATGTTCACACTCACTACAGGCTGTCATTTCATATCTTGTCCAGGCTGTACACCCCTGATTATATTTATCATGTCTGCTTGAAATCAATTTTGGTATAGCAATCCAACTTTTATGAAACTGCGTGGGTGTCCCTACCCATAAATTTATTTTTGGTAAAAAATAAAGCTTATAATTACGTTTACACCGTATTCCCATGCCTTTGCCCCAACTAATGACCCTAAAATCAAAGGATTTAGTTGACCACTCCGTTGTTAAAAATTCTGGGAAGCCAAAAGAACCAAAAGTCTGCCTTTCACTATCAAATCTGAATCCGTTTTGCAAGTATCTTTTTGACCAATGGTTGGGGCTTTCACTGGAGATCGACTTCAACTTTGTTGAGCTGAGAAGCAAACCAAAACAGGCAGAAACAGCATTACCAGGTTCAGTATAATAAATAAACCGCAGCTTAATAAAAGCAAGTGAATTATTCAGCAGGAGAAGTTCAATTTGCTGTTGCAGAAAAGAGGGGAGGAATTATGTTCAAATTGCATGCACACCATCGCCGTTTTCAGGCTAAATAAATTGTAATTTTGTAACCGCCGCGCTGGGCAGAAGCTACAATCAAGTGTCCCACTAACTTCCCTCTTTACTCCTGCCATATGAGTTCAAAGCCAATTTTATTCAATGAGCATAAATCGAGCTTGAATTATTGTGTCCCCTTTGGCCTCAATACGTGCGGTGTTTTCACTGGCAGCATCTCGCTTAAAGTGGAGTTAAAATACGGAGACGGCCGATCAGCTTCAAGCACGGCGGTCAGGAAGCTGTCCTGGATTATTTTCAAGCATTGGAAGACAGCTATAGAATAGCATTGTGTGCGAAGAAGAGGTTACAGTGTCTTGTTAAGATGTCAGTCATTATGTGCACACACCTTGGTTCAGGCCCCAAAGACGGTTAAGAAATTCTCAGCAATTCAGTAGGCTGCAGAATTTATTTTATTAATGGTGGCGAGTACGTTTGCAACTGCATTGGATGCATTCGCCGGGGAACGTCAACTTAGTCGCAACACGACCGGCCCTGCTGCCAACTGACTCAACTTGGCTGCGACTCACACTAGGCACCACCACACCTCACGCCACTGGTGAATTGTGCCAGGCAATGCAATCTGTCACCCAACCTTCCAAACCAAATGCCGTCTACTGCGGTAAAAGGTAAAAATGGTAATAAAAAAATTGAGGGATCAACAGGAGAAACCAGAACATTCAACACCTTCAGAATAACTGAAATGTCCCTATTCGCCAGTACACCTTATTAAAATGTTAAGATTGTTGAACCAGCACAGCCTTAGGTTGAATGCGGAAAGCCTTTAACTTCACCGATTAACAACACAAAGCCTCTGCTTAAAAGGAATAAAAATAGATTAACTGTCCGGGGAAATATTTGTCTTTTGGACTGCGAAAGCTCGCCACAAAGTAACAATCGCAAAAATTCATTTGAAGTCACCAGTCGATCCAGCCACTAACGGCTTCAAACAGCGGCAGACTATTTGAAAAGTTATTAACTGCCTTTTACGTGAAAGAAGTCTACAGACCTACTTGGGATGACAGGCTGTCGTCTCCTTTCCCGTCACGGGCTTTCAACATCACCTTGTAGCTCTGAGGGTGTGTTGGCCGTTTCAAGACACACACCACATTTGGGATTTCCTCCAACAAACCAAACATTCCATCGAATGTGTCCTCTAACTCCAGAGTGCAGCAAAGTTCCTGGCTTGCTGGGTCGCAGTCCTTGTCGATGACTTTGTAGGGAATAGATTCACAAAACTTCCGACGGTCTAAGGTTTGATTGACTCCCACGACTGGAAGTTGTTCCCATACGAAGACAATGTGCTTGCGATGAGGAGATACGGGCACGAACTCCGGGCGATTGTCATTAACATTGATAACAGAGATGACGACGCTCGCCTCAGCTTGGCTGATGTCAGCTCTGGATGGACGACCCACAGCATCAGCCACTAGAGGCACCTCGTTCTCAGCAACGACAGTGAGAGAAATTGAGGATTGCTTTTCATAATCGATGGGGCGACGCGTGGTCAATTCCCCACTGGCCCGGTTGATGTCAACAAGAAAGAGGTCCTCTAGGCGACCGCGTAAAGAAAAACGCACCTTCCGATTAGCTTCGGTTTTATCAGCATCACTAACGGATACTCTACCGATTGAGGTCCCAGCCGGTGCATTTTCCTTCACCTTCAGACAATAAAAGCAATTGTTAAAGGCGTGCAAAACTGAGATGTGGATAGAATGTGTGGGATTATATATGGGCAGACAGTTAAGGTAGACAGGATGGCAAAAATGAATTTGCTGATTCTTCGGAAATAGAAATCGATACTTTTCATTTTGCGATACACCGCCCGTTCCACTGAAAGGGAAATTTACGTAAACGAATTTTTTTAGAAGTAGAATGCAGTTTTAAGCGATCGTATTTTGTAGGACAATTTGAAAAAAAATCATTAGATACCATGTTTGATGACCTCAAACAATTGTCGGTTTATTCGTTTTCAGCTACATTGCACTAACTTGACTGACAGTTTACGATAAAATTCAGTTCACATCGCTTAAGGAATGCGGTGAAACGCATGAAATAAGAAGGTGTTTATCATTTAATTAAAACTAATAAATAGATATCCAATGAATTTATCTAGATCGCAAAATAGATATGCAAGTCGATGGATCAAAGCGATATTTCTCTATGGCCAAATAAACTGGTTTATGGCCTTCAAAATGAACCACAATACTTTATTAGGATTTTAAACGGGTCTGTTTGAGCAGCAATCGAGAATGAACCTTAGCAAGTTGAAGCGTTTTGGCATTTATAAATTTTGCCAATGAGTATAAAATAAAAGTGCTTTTATTTCAACTGCTCACTTAAAGAAGAGCGTTGGTATTATCCTCCATGAATTAGAAAGTATTTTATTCTTCAGATACGACTTCATTTTTGGGTGTTTGCAAAGCTCCCTGTCTGATTTTGCAGATGGTAGATGACTGTGCTGATGCTTTTTTATAATCGTATAATTAACTGATAGTTATCTAAATGCATCGTGAGTTTCGATTACCTTAATGACAATTTTAACTTCCCTTAGTCAGATAACAAACTTATTTTTGTATTTACACAAGTTAGTTAAACTGTTCGTGTCGATAATTTACGAGTTAGTCTTTCAGTAGTCTCCTATTTGTTAAATAAATTCGTCTAAACTTGGGTTAAGCGATGGAAAAAATATGCAAACACAAACTGAAACGTCATTATTACGCTCAAATATTTACCAGCTCTTTACACATTCCATCACCCAGTTCCGATTAGGTAGCAACCGGCTTTGGTATTTCATGAGTAAATGCAGAGCATTCTAGAGATTTAAGTGTAACACACGACGTACAGTAGTCGACCCAAGGCTGTCTTGAATCTTATGACATTCTTCGATAGGATGCAAGCAAAGATGTAAACACTGGATGCGTAGGCCACTAGACGTGACACTATCACAATCGTTAACGCTTCTTCAATGAAAAAATTGCGTATTTTCAAAGTTATTCTTTTTAATATTGAGCATTAGCACACGTTTTAATTTCTTCCTGAGTCATTAATACTTCATAAGTTTCCTGTTGAGCGCTCTATCTAATCTGAGTATCTCCTGTTCAAGGATGTCCTAATCGGCTCATTGGTGCTTTTCAAGACACGTACGTGAAAAAAGGCTGTCTTCATGTCTGCTGTCAACTTATTCCATCCTTAACTTGTCTCTCAGAAAATTTCAAAACCATCTAATATTCCCAAAATTCGTGTTACCTTCTTTTGCTTTCAATTGTCATTGAAGTTCTCTAAACTAAGGTTTTAGTCACTTTGACAAGTCCACTGAGATTTTGTATAATTAAAAAACTGCAAATATAGTCATAAGATCGAGAACTCAAGGCTCAGTTAATCGCTAGTCCTACGAATACAATGTATTCATCACTATTTGGTCAGTACAATGAATACTATTGTGGAAAAAAACAAATAAGTATTAAGATTTCACACAAAAAACTGTTACATAAATGTTACTTTACTGTCTGGAATTGAAAGTGGTACAAAAGATAGGAAATTCGAGAGGTATTCGCTGTTTTTTGGAGGAAATTTTATTCATGCAGAAGTAAGACAATTTATTATAGAAATAATGGCTACCAGATATTTATTTACTCATCGGCTTGTTTGTAAATACAACCAAGGAAAATCTACTCCAAACTGTTCACACTATTACCCTAGTTACACCGCCCAGTGGATAGCACCACCCTCTAGTAGCACCAAGTCTGCGTTCACATTGGCAACAGCTCACTCAGCGTTAACCACTCTTAAATCGTCAGGCCAAGATCGTCCAAGCATGCTTTAGTGGAGCACTCTGACATGACAGTTGATCCTTTGATTGAGACGATCAAGCTCTCCCTGTACAAGGGCCGCTCGGCTGCCTGCGCGTCGGGACGGCGGCGACTCACTCTTCGACAGGGGATGCGCGCACTCTCGCTCTGGACTCGTGCCTTTGCTGCTGGCACACGCGACAGTGCGTTTTCGCGAATAAACAAACCAATGACAATAAAGAAGCAGAAAACCGCTTATAGACTATTCGCCTTACACCCATGTAAGAGTCATTCAAATTTCTTAGTGTGAATTACCAATCTGCAAAATAAAGGCCGAAATCATGGGCCTAATCTAGCTTGCCTTATTTGGTCATGGTTCGCCATAAGCGCTTGTTGGGATTTTATGGAAATAAGTTGACAAATGAACATTCAAACTTCAATAGTAGCAATGCAAGGATGCATTACCTGGATCTTTCCGCAGACCCCGTTGTATAAGCGTCATAAATATTACAATTTATTAAATCGGCCTGCATTAAAAACAACCGTGCAAAAAATCACAACACGGTCACGACAACCCACTCCTTCTAAAAAGCTAAAAAAATGCAGAGCTTTTAAATCAGAAATCAGCTAGGAAATTAGGTCAACGCATTTACCCCCAGAATAAAAATTTAAAGACCATGCAATCGCTATGGTCAAACTGACAATTTGATGGCCGATATTCCGGACCGAAGATCATGGCTTAAGCTAATGTAGACTATCAGCTTTATGTCGTGCACATACTGATCTGAGATAGTCAGTCGGGGGTAGTGAAATATACCGGGCGTTCATGAACAGATAGTTAATTCGGAGCAGCAGATTCATAGCCGAAATGACAAGATTAAACAAGAAAACAAGATTGGATTCTGCCAAGTGGGGAGATTTGTGCGAGTTAACATATTTTTGTCGAATTGGCCAGGTGACCTTTCGGTAGATACAGGATTGTAGATAAATGCATTTCGCTCCTTAGTGTTGGTGGTAAACTGCAAAGAATATCTAGGTTGTTATTTTTAAATGTACAAGTTACGTACCTTGACAATTAAACCACAATGTAGTAAGCCAACCAAAATTTTTTCGAAATTCATGCAGTCATGTTGGATGCTACAGCGCATACGCGTGGGATTCGTCACTTCACAGGATACTCAAAAATTAACCAATAAAATGCGGCAGACAAAATACACAAAGAGATCTAACTTTTACTTTTTTTAATTTGCTGCCCACTTATCAATAGCGGTTTTCTATATCATAGAGGATGGTAGTTGCCCTACAGGATTTTGATTTAAGGACACAAGACTTCTAAAATATTTACTGATTACTATAGAATTAATACCGATGTTATTTCTGTTTTGTTCGCCTTAAAACATTTTTTTTATTTTTGTGTCACTTATGGAAGAACCACTATTTTAATTGTCGAAAGTATCATGCATCTATGGCACTTCTAAAAATATTAAGTTAAGTGTCTTCGATCAACGTCACAAGCCTATCGAGCACTACTTTGTTCCACATAAGAATGACACTTGTTGTGGTTAGAAATTGAAATAGCCATTTAACTGTTTTAGGGGTCATGTCTGGCATACGTTGGCTTCTGCAGCCGCAAATTTTGCCACAATACAACCCAAAAATGAAATTTTCTTATTGTTTGAAAATGTCATCCAAAATTAAGTCGGTTGAAAGTTGGTTTATTGGCCTTAATTTTATTCTCTTGGACAAACTTTTCGAAGCATCGGCTCAATTGCAGCATTTGTTATTACTTCTTCAAACAAGTAAACTAGGGCATTCTCATTAAATATTCATTTCTGATGTGACCACATTGGTACACTAGTGACTTCGTTTCTTATATCAAAAAATGTGGAATGCTATTCTTTTTCTGATCACTTTACACTTTTAGCATGTTTAAATGAAGCTTGTGTGCCTGGTTAGAGTCCCCTGAATGTCTGGTTTCCGGATTCAGACTCGGGAACTTTGCTTTAAGCTCAGGACGCAGCACCACACCACGTGCAAGCCTTTATCCTTACTTATTATTCTGTCTTGGTTTTAGGAAGTGATAACTTACGGAGTAACTTACACTAACTCTAGTTGTAAGGCCTTCTTAAACAGTTTGGGGGTTTACAAATATCATCACAGTCTTAGTCATTGAGGCCTAATGAGAGGCACCAAATTAGCTCATCTGTTTAAAGCAGACTTATGGGTACATATTCCGAGCCACCTTCGAACTGCTGCATCTCTTATTTACACATCAACTAGCTGTATCAGGTTCCATGGGTCGTTGAACCCAGTGTAAACCTAAATTAATTCCAGAAACCTACAATTTAACACGAAAAAGTTGCAATTTTGACCTATAACGAAATTCAAAATGGCTGAGAAATTTTTACACTCGGGAAAGTGCATTTGACCTTAAAATACCAAAGTTAGGAATGACGTAGAGATTTACTCCGTTATAACTGAGTGTGATCGAGCTCTAATGCAGCGCATACGTAGAGATTTTCGGTTTTCGTTGACACCTGGCATTTGCATTGAAGCCTACCTCGAAGTTGTAATGATAGTGTTCAAATGCAGGCGGATTATCGTTGCAGTCATCGACGATAATATGAACCAGCGCAGAACTAGATCTTCTTTCTGGCACTCCATCATCCGTGGCAACCACGTAGAAGACATACTTATGTGACTCTGATATGTCATCTGCATCCAGCGCGGGCACAGTCCAGAGTCGTCCAGACCTTGGATCTATGCGGAATCGACTCGCGTCTGATACGCCAATGCTGCTTTTGTTTGGATCGTTTTTGCCTTCCACCGGAGCCTCTTTCAGCGAAAATGTTATGAGAGCGTTCCGTCCGACGTCGTTGTCGGTTACGTGAATCGTCGGAGAGGGCGAAAGATGCGTCACGGGAGCGTTCGCCTCGTTTTCCTTTACGTGGCCTGTGTAAACTGAGTATTCGAATTTGGGTGTCTGGTCGTTGATATCGCTAATACTGATGTGAAGGCTTGAGTTGCGGGAGAACGGGTTGACTGATTCGTTGTCTGTGCACATGATAGTGACCTAGGAAATGCAGGATTTTAGACTCATTTCCACCCCTCTTCTGTGTTAATAACATTCGAAAAAAGCATACCCGACAACAGATAATCACAAATTAGCATGCCTAGGTACGTTAAATTAAACTCCACCAAACTTAATAAATGTCATTGTGCAATTCAAGCCCCAACCACTGCGCCTCCATCGATGATCTTTACATGGTTGCAGCAGCAGACCCCCTATCACAATAAGACTTTCCTGCGGGGACATCAGGGAACTCAGTAAAATTTATAAATACCTGAAAAACATCCATCATTGAACCTCAAAAACACAATTAGTCTAACCAAACCACCTCAGCGGATAGTTTTGTTGTCAAATTACGGTGCCTTGTCAATCGCTTCTTTGCTAAGGAAACTCTCACCAACAGCAATGTCTCTGCTTTTACGAACTACCCATGGTCTGCGGTTGGTTTAACTGCATGCAGACGTGCTCAAACTTTCAAACTTGGTTGCACTCACTCTTTTGATGTGTTCCAGCGTTCTAAAAAGCGTTGTTTTACTATAACTTGATAATTTTCTTTTAAATTTAAGTCATCATTTGCAAATCTATTACCTGAAACGACAGAACACAGTCAACAGGTCAACGACCTGTGAGGTAAGTTTAGTACCTTTAATAACGGTGGCATGTATTAACCAGTTTAAACGGAAAAGCCTTAGTCACTGCAATCCAGACAAATGAGTCCTCTCTGTACCACGTAGTCCCATGCTTTGGGGAATATTTTGACGTGGCGGAATCGTTAATAAATTCCTATGAATTTGAAGGATCCTAATATCCGGAAACACATTGATTCAAATACCACAGTTATTATTCTTACTAAAGGTCATAAACACGGATACAAATCGTTTTAAAATAGGATGAAAGTGAATTGAGTGGCTTGTCGGACACGCTTCGTAGTTGGCATGAAAGGCAGTGATATTATACATTATTCAGGATGAAGGCACCTGCCTTGTTCAGCTTCCTTCCAACGTCTTTTTGTGAATTCCTACCTCGAGAATTCAAAGTACAAGAGGCTGAGTTTTAAATTCCGTCAAGAAAAAACTTCAAAGACTTTCGAAAAGGCAGTTTTGCGTCAAATTTTGAAGGGCATCTTTTAATGGGACGAAGTCCTCCATTTGCTGTTTTCTACCGTTTTGGCACAATTTTCTGCTTAAAAAATGATGGTAGTTCCAGCGATGACTCATGCTGACAAGTGACTAATTAAATAATTAGAGCATTTTAAAACGAAATAACTTCCGGCAATACGACCAGGATATTTGTCAAATAGTTTCATTTTCTCGTTCACATTTGCCATTGTGAATATCATATTCAATGAGCAAACTTTTACTAACCTTTCAGTAACTAATATCGTGAAAACAAGTGCTAAGGACTGTAGGGATTTTATTCTACAACCCCGAAAACAAATTGACATTTTCAAAGGAAAGTAGGTTGCTTATTGAGTGGTCAAAGGGAAGTAGGATCGGGATATGCTAACATTTGGGTGAGATGATGCCATACAGCGGTCATCCAAAAAGAACAATCTTTTTATTATTATTTTATCTTACTCATCACAGCGACCGATTGCGCACTCAGGCACGACGCTTTTGGACTTCTGCGTTGTCCATCGACGTGGTGTCTGTGAGTGTTCTAAATGCTAAGGGAATCCTTTCATGGCCTAATTTAATTCCATCCCAAGTTGACACATCGAGCCGATATCAGCACATCATAAAATGACATTTAAAAGAAGTTCTAAATTTCTCAGACTAAATCTATGTACACCAAACCCTTAAAATTTATTGATCTGAAAATCAAAGCCACAGGTCTGTTGCACAAATTTGAGAGATTTAGGATGGTTTTTGATTAATCCATTACGCTGTTCTACATATCCTCCTTCATCAGATGCGTGGAAAACGCATCCACGTGTAATGATTAGAGAGTCCAATACATGTGAGTTAGGCACTTCGCTGGCAATAACTAGCTCTCGTATTTGAAGCACACGGCACCTGAGGAATTCTATCAACTCCCACAACTCATTACCAGTCAGGCATATGGGCTACTATTATTGTTGTTAGGTTAAATAAATTGTCCATGGAGTTTGATGCTTAAATGACCGATAGTAAATTGCATTACTCAAAGCTTGGGCGTGTGGCCATCTTTCAGCATGTGTTAAAACGGCATGAAGGGGCTTGGCTGCGAGAATAAGAAAATTAAACGATTACCATAAGCCGATTTTAAAAAAAATCCCAAATACTTTTTGGAGTAGGCCACTGTGTTATTATTATCAGGGTTTTTTGTCAAGACAAGATAACTGCGCATATTTTTAACAAACAAAAGTGAAATAGCTATACTAAGGTATCCAATGATGATTAGTGGGCTAGATTTAATCTGATGTTTGAATCGATGTTAAAGCATATACGTTTTATTATAAGAAAATTTTAATGTCAGAAATGCTTTTTTATCTGTGCAGGTATGAAACCACGGAGAAATTAGCAACCGAAACATGCTGCGCATTTTCGCATCATTTCAGCCAGATTCAGCCAACTACAACACGAAGACAGGCTGAAAAAGAGGAGAATTGCAGATGAGGCCGTGGAGTTAATGCGCCTTAGCACTTTTCAGCCCACCATGAAAGACGCTATGCCACGCGCTTATCAGATTATCCAGTCGGTAAAAACTCGAGTGTGCATACTGCGTGTGACTTGTGTCTCTTAAAGATACTTAAAATTTAGACCGATGAGATTAAAATTATTCAGTACACACTCCGTCCTCACTTCACTCGCCTTTCCGCTCACACCTCGACTTTTCCGCATTTTTAAGGCATTTGCAAATGAAGAGGGCGGGTGAAGAATACTCGCTTTGACATAAATCTGGATGCACCTGCCGTGGTTTGAGGTAGGCGTTATGATTCTGGAAAAAAACGTGATTTAATAAATGAGTTCGACTGACACGAAACGTGTGTCGGAATTCGCCATTGTGTGATGCACAAGCCGAGGTTGAACTTGGCTTTGCACAACTCGACTGCCTCCAGTTGATGCCGTCCAAGGATGTGAAGAATACTCCGGCGTTTAACCAGTACTTCTCTGTAGAAAAGGGCTACGTATATACACAAAAGCTCGGTGGCTTGTAACCGTCTTGTTGTTGTGAGACCCAAATTTATAGCATTAAGCTAATATCAACACTGATCAAGTAGGCGAGAATTAAAGTGAATTTGAAGTGGATTAGTGGCTTTTAAGTCCATATAAAAACTCCATATTTATTTCCTACAGGGCTCATCTTCTAAAAGTCTTAAGACTATCCTTTTGCAACGATGGTTACAGGTAATGCAAATCTAGAGGAACGAGCTTGAAGATTCTTTGTACGTCTGAGCATTACTCAATGACGGAAAATCGAGCAACAGTAAGGATTTGTTGGGAATCCCCATAGCATCAGATACCGTTTTAGTAGTTAAAAATTTTGTGGCGGGAGTTGACACCTCTTGAGGTTGTTTTTATTGTAGTAAAATTCATGTTGTTGAACGTTAACATCCTGCTTCTTATTGTGGACATAATAGCCACGGTACGCCATCATCCGTATTGTGGATTATCAAATCACAAGTGCTCCTTCCGGAGTTGGCTAATTGTCCAAATGTCAGCACTTTTCAAGAAGACTGAAATAAAACCAAAAACTAACTCCATTAAGTCCTCCTTACCTAAATGTAAATATATATATAAGGTCATTTTTTCACCAACCGTTTATTCAGTTTCACCAGTTATTGTGGAATGTGTCTCTGCATTTTCTTCCAACCATTAGCTCACCACTTTCGTCGAAAGACGAGCCTCGGGGAGATCACTTTAACCGAAAGGAAAGCAAACCAACTCCTTCCTTGCCTTTTCCTCTCGTGCGAGTCACAAAAGTATGCTTTCCCTCATACTTCCCATTTTTTTACTTTTAATTCTTGTGTGCCTGTCTATTTCTCCCGATTCGCTGCAATCTCACACAGAACGAGTGTTTAAGCAGAGTGCAGCAGCCTTACGAAGGAGGAAGGACAGAACACTCATCGGGCACCCATTCACTAGCAATAACCCCTTTCACTGATTCAATAAAGCTGGTTGCAGTGGAGCAGGTCTTACCCAGGGCATAGAAAGTGTCAAATGCTGCCTACATGCCGACTACGACAGTGTGTGGCATGGCGACCTCGATTGGATCGGAAGATAGGATAAATACTCAAATAAAAATGGACTTACACATCTAACTTTCAATTACATTGCTAGGTTGCTGAATTTGCTGAATTTGTCACCTGAATACGATATTTTAACCTAAAGAATGACAATGTCAAAATCGTTCTACAAACACATGACTGTATAGCTGCCGATCCACACACTGAGCAAGTAATTCCATGCTACAAGTATCCTGTCGAAAAAGTCGCTTTTCGTAATACTTGAAAAAGAACTCTGCAGCATCTGCTAGCAAAATATTGCACCATTTAACTTTTTCATGGAAAATATGTGCATTTTTAGAATTTGTAAAAACCTACGTTTGTCTGCATTTAATGAAACCTCGAAACTAACGTAATCTGCTGTGATATGATGACCGGCATGCACTTTGATGTTAATTTAAAACCATCGTTTACCGGATCAGAAGCGTTAAGCAACGTTAGGTACGTGATTTAAGGAGCGTGAACCTATAACTGGTAATAATTTATTTTGAATCACAAAGCGACCTTGGCCTCATAGATAAAACTAATTTCGACTTTAAGCAAGGACAGTTCCTGTAACTGTAACTTACCACATAGACAGCTTTCGATTCCCTATCCAGATTAACTTTAGTCCTTAAAGTGAATTGTCGGTAGGACGAGAAAACGAAGGGGGATGTGGATTGGTCAAAGTTGAGCAATGCTGTAACCGTTCCAGAGTTGCTTCCCGCAAACGGATTTACTTCCGTCAGCCGGAAGGCGTCCCCTCCCGAGGTGATGCGACACGTCAGATGTCCCAAATTGGAGTCCGAATCTGTCACATGAACCTCCGCGACGATAGATTCGGGGGCAGTGATTACCTCGGGAAGAACCAGTCGACTCGTGGTAAGACGTTTTCCTTCTCGAAGAAAGACAATGTTTGGAGCTTGGTCGTTAACGTTGATAATATCAATATTCACTTCCGCCCTAGAAGTCAGTGCAGGTTGACCGTTGTCTGAGGCGATTAAATGAAATCTAAGTCTTGGTGGAAGTTGCTCAGCATCCAGGTATTCAAGAAGATGGAGTGATCCAATGTAGTGAGATCCAGGGGGAGACCTTGACGAGGCATATTTGTTCATTATTTCGGGGGGCGGAATGGTGTTTTGGAGAGAAACACGGAATAAATTGTTGGCCTTGTGAGTTGGGTCAACAATGTTAATGAATATTCGTCCATTCTCTCCTGCATCAAAATCAGAAATCTTAAACCTGATGACTTTTTGTGGAAGCGTATTCTCCTGCACCACCGCATCGTACACGAGCTTATCGAATTCCGGTGCGTTGTCGTTGACATCTCGCACTCGAATAAGTATGTTCACTGTCCCTGTAAACGGCGCTCCTCCATCCCCCTGACCTCCATCTATCGCCTCCAGTACGAATTCGTATACTTCATCAGTTTCCCGGTCTAGCGAATGAACAATATCTAAATAGGGCCGTCGGGTTTGCGCATATTCTGAAACGGGATTTAAGTTCCCGTCTTCGTCGTCTTCTTTGTCCGTTAGCATATTCAGCTGAAAGTGAGATGCGTTTCCTTGAACCCATCGGGCTATCCTGTAATCCGCAACACCGAAGGGCTGGCTATCGATGTCAACAGCCTTGGGAAGAAGAATTTTCTCTCCCACTGGCATGTCCTCGGAAATTGTGATAAAGGGCGACTCCACATGGGGAAAGGTAGGTGCATTGTCATTAACATCTTGAACAGCCACGCGAATGAAAAAGACTTGTGTGAGACTCGTGGGACTCATGACGACGTTGACATGTAGGAGCTGACAACAGTGAAAGACCAGGCAACCCCCAAACGGTCCGCTTAGACGGTAGCCGAGAGTTTTTTGTTTTTCGCAGATAGCCTCGCGGTCGAGGGGTCGAGCAACTACGATTCGGAGGTCTTTGAGGGCAAACGGCCAAAATAGGTCTTGTTGTCCTGCGTAGGCCGTCACATTAGCCAATTGATCGGAATCAAGTATGCGAAGAAGGCTCTCTCTGAGGTCGTAGACAACGGTTCCCAATTCACTGTTCTCAAGGACACTCACTGTCTCAATGAGCAGGCTCCGGCAAGGGAAAAAGGGGATAAGAAAGAGAAAAGTTGCAGACAAAAGAGTTGGGACGGGTTGTGGAACCATTGCTTCAAACCTGTGTTAAAAAAAATACATGAGCATGAGCCTTGTTCGAATAAAGGACCGTTAATCCATACATGCAAGGTATCTTTGTGAAGAAGTTAGCCGTGATGACTGATTAACCAAACGTTTCAGCAACTCTACCAACACTGTGTTTCACTTGTTCAAGTGCACTAACATGAATATTGCAATGGCTGTGATACACGGGCAATGTTGTGTTGACATCAGCATTTTTAATGTTAAGGCATTGGTAAAGCGGTCCTGTTTGCATAATAATAAAGAGGTTTTGGATTTGCCTTGACCCACTAAACCGCCTCTTTGTGGTCTGTAAATCGTATTTTGTAAAAGGCTAAAGTTGCACAGACCCTGTAATTAAGCATCAGCGTACCATAAATAATAACAGCGAGACAACCGTAGTAAATTAAAAGTGTGGGTAGTAGAACATATTTGGCAATGAAAGCTAGCTGAACCTGTAACAACAGTTAAATTAATTAACTGATGATTATGCTCAAATTTGTGTATTGACCAAATTATTTTGGATTATCAAGGTACTTTTTGATGGAAACTGTGTGTTTAAAAATTAGCATAATATTTGTTAGTTACGAATGTAAGTGCTTCACTTTTTCTAATTCCTTTAAGGAAAAGCAATTTACAGTCCCAAGTGGGCTGGCTGCAAGATCAGAAAATCGACGATCATGTGAAGAAAGACCTTGGCAGTAGTGAGAAAGGTTAGCGTCACAAAAACAAGGGTAATAGAAACTGCCTAAATTTCGCTCAAGTCAGATCCCCACCACCCCTTCCCTCCTTCCTCCCTCTCTTCTGAGCTCACACTGCCAACTTATGCGATTTTAGACCATCCCTCGTCCTTTCACACGGTGCATTTGTGTAATGGTCGCACTGTTGTTTCCAGAATTCTCCGTCCGTTGCAGTTGATGTTTTATACACCGCAGCCATCACGGTATCTGATTGTGAGAAAGAAAAATCGACCACTCTCCTCTGTCACAGAACGGTTTGTATGCCAGAATTGCTTCAGTACATTGGAGGAAATGCGCTGCCGTTGCCTGCGCACAGAGAATTAAGCGAAATCTGGCGATAGCAACTACCTCATTCTCCATGAGCAAATGTTAAGCATCACAAATTGCAGGTCTACACAGCTGCTGGAATGTTCGATTTTGTCAAGAACCACGGAATTCGTGAAACATGAAATTCAAAGCAGAAAGGTTTCTAATCTGAACTGAACCGTGGGCAAATACTTCTAGTCATTAGTGCATTGGAGGGGCGCAAACCAAATTTACTGAATCTTCTCGTCAGAAGCTGGCGTGTTAACAATTCCTACGCCTGTCACCAACTTCGTTCACCTGAAGTGGAACGCGTCCCTTGGTTCATCAAATCAAAAAGGGCGTCAACACAACCGTCCAAGTAGGCGTCTTAGTGAACTTTTAAAATAGTCACCAAAAATAACGCTTAAGCACTTTGAAGCTTTATATGTTACAGTCTTGACTTGTGATAAAATAGTACATTAGGACCCACAATAGCGTGTGTGTTGATTATTCTGAGAAACTTTGGTAGGCATTCTAATCTACTAAGGCAGAGGTGAAACCAAATTTTTCATGAGTAAGTTGCAGTGAAATGGGGCTAACCCTCTAGCATACAGCAGATTCGCTTCAGAAATTATTATAATGTGAAGATTGTAGCTTTGGCTAGCCTAACCTTTGCAAAGAAAGTTTGCTTCTTAAAAAATGAATGCCACTCCAACACCCGGTAGTCCACAGGGCTGATGAAAGGTAAGCTAATTCTGCTCAGAGGACACCGCTCAATCTGGGCGTTCTTAAACCACAAATTGTTTTTGCCTACAAGCTAAAGCATTTTTTGTCCAAACAGGCCTGATTTCCAGATAACGTTTTTAGACTCAACACTCCAGAAAGGTATGTACTTCACCCAAACATTAAAGGGATTCCGAGAAAAGGTTTGAGTATATGCAATTGGCATTCTGTTCACTTCAGATTCATTGCGGATGGCGACAACCTTTAATGGAGTAGTTAAGGGTTCTGCGGTTTTCCCAGAACGAGGAGCCACGTCTGTTCACCAGGCGTCGCTTTCACGAAATTGACTCCGGTGTTTTGCTGGATGTAGTTTTAAGATAATGCCCAAATTTTTAAGCTCCAGTACTGAGCCCTGCCTCATGGGCCTGGAAATTCACTGGATAATATTCCACAGTAAAGTCACATTCTAGTTGTGTAAATGCCTACTTATTATTCTAAAGAAGGTGTGTCGTTAGCCGATGTAATATCACTAATGGCAACGACTATCGAATCCTAGACTTCAAAAGGTTAGCAAAGTTAATTGTCAGCTCTTAGTACAATAGTACGCACTGTCGTAAAAACTGGTAGAACGACGTCGGCATCTGACAATTTATTGTTTACTTACCTATTTCACGAAAAGATAGTCTTCAACTTCTCAGAACCCGTATTCCAGATTTGGAAATACTGACATCCTCTTGAGGATTGAATAGCACGTTGTATTTAATGCAAAAAGACATGGTTTCTCATGATAAATAGGTTTTATATACAACCACGTGTTTCTACTTTGAACCATATTCTCCCTTTTGATTTACCAAACTTTGATATTTCACAATTAAATTTTCCCAAAGATTACCACGCAACTATGCACCTTTTTACGCTATTGTAACATTACTTAAAAAAATAACACATCCGAGGCTGAAGTAGCTGTGTGTTTTTATAAATGCGAAATTCGTTGCTTTAAAAACCAGAGGTGTCCGATCTTTGTTTAGTACATCGGAGTTCCATTTTACGGGTACCTTGAGTTCTATGTGGGCGAAATTTACAATTATGTCTCTAAATGGTGTTGAGACAGAGGGAGCTGTACTCTTAGTCAGCCTGTAACTTTATTGTAAAATGGTAACTCGGAATGCAGCAGTACAGTTGGGAGGGCCTTTCTCATTTTGCTCCTAAAATACAGATCTTGAAATAATTAGGTCAAAGCATGTATGTGCATGCGCACTCCAGCAAGGCTCGGAAGAGTCCTTTAAAGTTAGATATTTTCATACAATCACCACTCATGTTGCAATCTAAGGTGAATTAAATCGGGATAAGGAGGAGCTTGCATGTGTGATTCCTCAGACTCGTGGATTTCTGCAGTTTTATGAGGTTTTGGAACTTCTCCCACCAATAGCAACCATCTACAAATTACAAAAAGGGAAGGAGAAATGTGGTTTGTTCAAAAAATTAAGTTCCCGTTTTAGATAAAATTGTGCGAATAAGATCATGGGGTACTCGCTTGTTCCTAACTTGGATGTCCTTTATGTAAAAGTCCGGAAATCCTGCCTGTACCACTTTAATATTATTATTCGTTCTCCCTCGATTGTAAATAGTTTCTGCCAATGTTTAGGTTTCAATGCCAAGTAGGCTCAACTCCTGTGTAGATCACAAAGTCACCCATTTAAATTTGTGAAATCGTTTACTTTCACATATTGCGTAGGTTTTGTCGCGAGTAGGTAAAGACCTTCGGATTCGTAGATATAAGAGTACTGTCTGTGATCTTGCAATGTCAAAGTTCCGCAAACCGACCTTGGTATTCACTTTTGTTTATCCTGTGTACGCAAAAGTGTACAGTGATGAAAGGTTAAGTCGGAAAGCGATATACGGCATCATTGTGCAGAACCGACGCCCATTTTACTTGAATGACGATGAAAAGTGAATGCTTCATTTGAAATGAGTGTGAAATGGGTGAATGGAGGGAGAGGACGAACCCCAAAGCTGACAGACATTCCCGATTTCTGCCGACGCAACTTTGACTCATGGCTGGTGGCGCCACAGATTGTTTATGACGGCAATTAGCAAAATTAAACCTAAATACACATAGCGGCTTGAAACAGTGTAGTGACTTCCGAAACGGGAGGCGAGCAACTGGCGCATTTTAGTGAAAAGAATAATCTGCTCCCGCTTGACACTCCTGTGAAGTTGCACATTTGGCCGAATCCCTGAAATCGCCTTGTTGCACTGCAAAGCAAGCAAGACATTCACCTCAGCGGTCTGGGGGCGGTGCACCTACGCGCGAGGTCTGAGCAGCGACACCGACGTCGCGAGGCTGCGAATGCCTCGGTAGCTGTTTGCATCAACGTCAATCGCTTGCATTTGCTGTGCACACTTGATAAAACATCGAAGCATTTTGAATTGTCTCGAATCAATTCCAAATTCAAGTCACAACTTAGTACCTTGTTTCAGCAATTTATTTTGTAGTGCTTTACGAAAGCAAGAAATTTTAGGTAAGAATAGTGCAAGCCGAGAGGTGGTAAAGCTGGCTACCTCCAACAATTACAATGCACCCAAAAGTTTCTACGGTGACTTCTGTTAATCTTAGCCAACTTACGTTCAAGTACATTCAAAGTCACGCCCACCGCAATTTTATGGTGAATTCCGGTTACAGCGCTTTTAGGTGGCCAGAAAATAATAAGACGTTTGACACTGTATATCAAAATGGACTCTGGTTTTTTGTTCACCAACCATCTTTCAACACCCGAAAGTAGAAAACGGAATTATCGCTACCACCTCTGCTGGCTTTTCCGTCAACCGCAAGCGATTTCTGGCTGAAATTTTCGGGAAACACTTGGGTTCTCGGAAATAAATTGAGCCAGCTCCTTTGGAAAAAAATCATTTAAAAATGGGAGATAAGTCCGTTCCTTGGTCTAATCATTCCACGATTTCCATAGCATCATTTTAAAGGGTTACTAGGATCCCGGAAATGTAAATAGGAGTTGACCTAAATTGGGGTTTCGTTGAGTTTTAATTGTCCCTCTTTTGGTCGCAGAAAAATGACAACATTTTGCCATTGCAACTTCTTCCTTATAACAGATTTTCACTAGGGCCTTTGGAACCTACCTCTTAGTATTGTCGGGCTGTTAGCTGAATCCGACTAGTTTGATAACTTGACAGCATTAAAGTTAAGGTCGTGAAGGACTTGTAGAAGGCACAAAGCCGTGGTGGCACTTAGTCATCGGACTCAAACTGATTTACCAACGCCAAAAGTGTTCAAAGTCAAAATGCCACGTGCTCTTTCTGGTCAAATTACTTAATTAGCGGTGTCTTAATGCACAAATACTTCAGTCGAATGTGCGCCTATTGGTTCACGGTTTAAGGAATGGGTGCAATGCAAAAAGTCAAGGCAGTTCGCATGGAGCACGTTGAATCTCTCATCAGCTAAAACGTCGTCTACAGCAACTTTCCACGGAACATAATGAAGAATTTGGTTTGTGATGGCATTTATGTTGAAATAAACGAGTTTTGGAGCGAGGACCAGTTGCGCTTTGCGAAGCCATCATAATATCTTTGCAAGTTCTCCAAATATTAGACCTGTCCTCAACACACTTTCAAGTCGCTATCTTTCTAGAATGAGTAAAATTAAACATTCGTTGCACCTAATTGGAAATTGCTTCATGTTGCAGTTCTACACGGAGCTATTACGTAAATACCTGGTTATTGTCAGATCCTAGTTGCAAGTTTCAGGATCACAAAGCTACACATTCTAAGGATTAAATTGCGGTTTCTGCTTTTGTAAAGAAAGGGTTTTCGAAATCCCTCGTATTTTTAAATTGACCGAGTATTTTATAATTGAGTAATCATGCTTATTTACATATTTCCCAATTTAGTCTAGCACAGTATCACTTTTTAAATGGACAAAATCAATCATCGTTCTGGATCTAAATCTCCGTAGTAGCAATCCTCCAACATTGGGACCATAAAATTGGTTACATTTGACATGCATAGCTTAATCGTTCAAAACATTTGGCTGGATTTGTGGTGCTAAAATTGTAGTCGAAGAGCACAGTCAGGGCTCCAGTTACGGCAAATTTGGCCGAATTGTAAGCTAACAAAATCTTGCAAATAAACTTAATTAGGCCAGTTAATGGGAAACCTACTAAAGTCTCAGATAAAAAGGCAACAGTTTCTAACAGTCAAAAGCCACTTTTTGTTAAATCTCATGAAAAAGTACTAACAAAATGTTACTACATAAAAGCCATTTGTTGGTAGAACCACATTGACGGTAAAAGATGCATTCCTAGAAATTTTGACAGAAAATATTCCTCTTCCGATTTTCTTGCCTCGATGTTTCTGTGCAGATTAGTACTTGGCTAAGAAGAAACTTAGAAGCGACTGATTCACGACCTGCAACATGACAGGTTCTGCGGCTACAAGCATTTATCTTGCATATTTTTTAAATGCTAAGGAGAGGAATTGCGTCCATCCAACCCTAAGCGCTTAAAGCTACTAAGTTGCATAACTGAAGTGTGGTTTGGCTCGAATGGGCCCAGTTTGTATGTGAAAGTTTACTAACAGCGTTTACTTGAGGTAAAAATCACAAACGCTTTAGTCCAGGTATGGGCTATTACCTAAAGGGATGTACATCTTCGTGTAATTTTTCCCTCCCATTATGCACAGGTACCCATTGCATGTTAACTAACGCACAGAAATGCTTCAAGCTCCAAGCGCCCCTTTCCGTCCAAATCCCAAAAGGGCCTCGCTGCACTAAGTTAACCCATGCAGCCGAACCCCGTCACAAACTTCCCGCTGACGACGAACTAAGCACTCAGCGAATTTGAAGCTATTACGGTTCACGTATAAAGTAAAACTGTGTGAATAAATAAATTCTGTTATATCTGGCTTATTGACCACTTTTGATGTCTTAAGTGAAGTCCCAACGTCCCTTTGATAACCGCTTCAGATACCTTGCGAAATTGCTAAATCAGTCAACGTTAGCTTTGATCCCCAAAATGTTACCAATTTACATTGAGATCCCCCGCCATTTCCGCAGATCACAAATTATATAAATTAAGGGGTAATTTTTTCAAGGAGACAGTTATTCTATAGTGTTTATCAGGTCCTTATAAGAACCTAAAACCTGTTTAGATGAGTTTGAGAAAAGTAAAAATGATGGGCTTACAGCCTAAAGAGTGGATGGATGAATTGCTACCACTCACCCTCAATGAGAACAGGTAAAATCCTCACCGCAGAAGACGGCCCCACCTTGAGTTCGATTGTAGACACCTGTTTCCCAATTATGAGTTGTCGCACGTCTGTCGTCTCATAGGTGTGTGCGCGAATTTGCGTGCGTCAATTAGTGAGGTCTCCCGTGAGGCGGACAGGCACGCGCTGCCTCGCACATTGGGTGCGTGAGACAGACAGGCGAGTAGGCCAGCTACGTGTGGGATGCGGCGATCAACGTACACGTGCCAGCGTTTGCCTCCTTTGCGGACGTATGCTAATGGTCGGTGCGCTGGGGTTTTGTCACTTCGTTTACTGCAAGTAGCGGATGTTAAAGGTTATTTTTCTTTCCTTCCACCCTCCTCCCCCTGAGGGTTCTGTTTAGGGCCTTGTTTTTACAGACATTGTTTACATCAGAAAATGCACCAACTCGATTTACCCTAAAATGCGCCATCTTTGTTCATGTGAAATCTTATGTCCGTTCCCCAAAACGAAATAATGCTTTGCCTCCAAGTAGTTTGAATTCTGCTGGGCCAACTAGAAAAGAAGAAAGAAATGAAGACTCGGTCAGAGGTTTCTTCCAGAAGGTGGAAATGCACTTCTCTATGCCATAGGGTCACGCACGGGCCAAAAAGCGTCTTAGCGTTTTACTCACCAACTTTATTCGTACATTAATCTTTGAGAACAGTTTTTCTAGGTTTGTTAATATATGAAGAAGTACGAACTTGCAGAAAATTCGAATCAACTAATGAGCATAATTTTTTCTTCAGCGGTCTTGTTTGCGAACAATTGCAGGGTTCTGTGAGTACAAATTATCATCTGATTGGATGAACTGACTGATACAAAATACTAAGCAGTGCATTAATTCTCGCCCAGCTAACGTCAGATGTTTCAAAATTCATACAATGTAAATTGGGAGTTCTTTGAAAATACGACATTTTCTGTAAACATTTTGAGACGATGGGTTGGATTTTAATTCAAAACGACATAAAAGCCGAATTCCCAACCACGTGTTTCATCTTTGCCCAAAGTACCATCCATCTTCCACTAATTCAAGGCTTCTTAATGGTGAATCAAGTTCAAATAGAGAAAATATTCATCATGCCTTTGAGCATGAACTCACAATATTTCATGTACTGTAGAAGTTATTTAGGAGTAACTCCCCCTAAAAAAATTAAATTAAATATATATCAATTTCCTCTTCAGTTATTAGAAAATCACTCAATATTGGTAGATAACAAAAAATTACCACGATTATGATGGCAACAATAAAAGTAGTCTGATCCTGAGTGATTTGCATGGCGAATTCAAGTGAGGTTCTGTCCCATCAGACGCTCAGATGCTTTTAAAATCGATATCTCGTACAGCGAAAATAACTTGCCTGTTGCTAACCTACAGGACTTGGTGGGTGTGGACATCTTGAGCTGAAGTTTCACTTCCGATGTTATCCCGTAGAGGGTTAGAAAGGCCCAATAATTACCTGGCGCAGACCTATTAATGAGGGAAGTGATGCTCCGACAGTTTCAGGCACTCATGAAATTCGAGTGAAGTGAATAGAACAGCACCCAAGGCTTCCGATGCAGTAGGGGGCTTTGGCCTTGCTAACAAGGCCGGCTGCTCTACCGTGACTGCACCTACTGTTGAGGTCAACCATTCTTGCACCAGTCCAATGGTAACTGAAATATTAGACAAGACTAGCACACCTTTGAAATAATGCTTCTTGATTTGCAACAGAAAGTGTAGTGAGCATTCACCCTCTTTATTTGAACGTGACACGACTTACCCAGATAAGAACAGAGGATTTGGGGTTCGGTTAAACAAGCAGTGATAGCCTGGAGGAACTGTGATGACGGAGGTAAATCAATAAGAAATCTTAATCGGTCCTTTTTATATTTTGCATTCTGTCTGGAGGTCCCAAAGTCGCTCAAAGTAATATGAATTAACAAAATTCGCTTTTGAAGCACTCTTTTGAACAAGCTAAACGATACATTTGTGGTTAATCCTCAATTTCGACAAAGGTTGGGTAGTAAAAGACGTAACGGCTGCTGAAGTATAAGACAAAACAGTGAAAGGTTGAAATGGAATGGCCAAAAACGCGTTCTCCTCAAATTACTTAATCGAAAACCTTACTTCTGTAATAATTACGATCATCTAAAGCAGATATTTCAATAAATTTTCAGCTGAGTTTGCACGGAACTCAAATATATAACGCATTACCATTTAGTTTCTAGGCATGCACCTCAATTATCAAACATTAGGATAAATATTTTAAATAAAACCCAACAAAAGCATAATTTCAAGAACCTCAAATCTGTTAAATATCTAATAAAATTAATTGATTAATGATTAGGTATTATCTTACTATAATTTTCAAAGAAATATTCGGTGTCATCCGAGCCTTGAAGAAAGAAATGCAGGGTATTTTTTAACAAGCTAATTCAAACCGACGTCATGTTCCAGGGGTCAAATGAAGGTCAATTCAAATTCTCAAATGAAGTATTTTTTTATTAGCGTGGTCTTTCTTGCATTCTCCCGTCAAATCATGCCCTCTTTTCATTGGCTTAGCTACTATTTCTACTTTACTAAATGCAATAATGCCACTCCATGATTGACCTCCGAGATACAAGCATCCAAATACATCGCCATCTCTCCTAACTAATGAACGATGTTGTAACCAAAGTTAGTACTGTGTGGGGATTTAATTTGACCCCTAATTGACTCCAGAAAACGAATGCAACTGCTTTCAGGGATCATCTTGAAGGAAGTATTGTGCATTTATTTCATTGATTTTGGTGATACTGGATTTTAACAATGTCGATTTGAAAATTGAACAAGCAGTTATCCACGAATGTTGACCTGTGCAGTATTGTCTGCAGGAACTTGCGATTTACGCTGATTCCCGTCTACCACCTCAGCCTGGGCGTGTCCCGGTTTGTCTATCACCCTGACCACTTCACCCTCCTATCCACTTATTTGATTACTCGACGTCCAGTTTGCTATCCAGCATTTCTCCCCTTGTAAAAGTCTGATTGGGGATCATATTCACACACACACACACACACACACACACACACACAGGACTTGGTGACACCACCTATTAAACCGCCGGCCCCCACAGTCTCTGGCCCCAGACCCTCCCTTGAGTGGTGCGGATTGTAACTCAAATGCAAAAAAACCATTTCATCGAGTCACATAGACCCTGAAGCATTGTATTTATATACGCCTGAATTACATTCTTTTTTCTGAATGGGTGTTTTCATTATTTGAATTCAGGTTGGTGAATTAAGAGGGGCAGTTGAATTCAACGGAGGGTAAAATGGAAGAAAACATCTGCATTTGTTACTCTGTTGTTCTGAGTGACAGCTCTTATACCTTTTTTATCCACAAAAGAATATTTGTGCAATAAGTTTGTCATAACTTCTCTTCATGAAGTCTATCGCTTTGTGTTGCAGAACGCTTACTGTTCCCTATAATTTCCAGAGCTGTGTGTACCGTTTGACCTAGATGTTTTAATTACTAAAAGAACGAAACCACTTCTGAAAAAGATCACAGTCAAGTGCGATTTTCTTTACTGAATCAAGGTTGATTTACTAGTTTTGTGAAAAAACTAGGCACACAAGTAAACGAATGCAGTAGACAATTAAAGGAGCCGTTGACTTTGAAAGTCCACCCCAAAGGGACTTCACGCCCTATAATTTGCATAATTGTGAATATAATTTCGTGCAAAATAAGATTTTCTGTAAGGAAAAGGTCACATTTCTCTGTGATTTTCTGATCCAATAGATACTTTGATGCAGATTAGTTATTGCCTTAGTCGAGGTACAGCGCCTTACCTAAGCCTCAGCAGTATCCTTTATCTGCTGAGCAAACCAATCTGGCCTTCCTCTTATCGACGCGGAAATTTTGCAGAGAACTGTCGTGGTAAATTCCTCTTCTATGTGTGCCTAATTAATAAGCACTTAGAGAATTACTATTGTTAGTGACATTATTATTATTATTTCACAACTTACTAGACATGAGTAATTTTGTTGTATGTAGTCATAATCAACACCACATACCTATACCTAATTTCTTACGTTTCCAACAGCTATTGTCTGTCTTTTTTGCACCAAAAGGTGGCATTTTTTGCATCATGATACTAGAAGCAAGGTTGCTTTCATGAACAACTGCGATGTCTTTTCTTCTTCTTCTTCTTCTTCATCCATCAAAGCTGCATTTGCCTTCTGGCAGACTGCCTTTGCATATTTCACTTTTTGGTCCACCTGGGAAACGCTCTGTCTGATTTTCTGATTCCATACGATGACCGAGCGTTGAACGCTCTAAGGGTAACCACCTGTAGAGATTTTCATTAAGTTTGACTCACCCCTTAATCACACACTTTATTACTAATTCATTTACTCTCTACCACAAGTCATTCCTGCTAATTTCATGTCAGACAAGTTGTTGCCGTTCAAATACCAACTTTGTTCATTGCTCCATGCATTGTCATCGGTGTAAGCTTACTAATCGCTTTTACACTTAAGTTATCGTTGTATCAGTACCAACACGTGTTTACATCGAGTTTGTAAACTGTTGCAGCTGCTTAACTTTTCCACATTAAATATTCTCACCGAAAGAACTGTTGAGTTTGTTTTTGCAGTATGTCTGCAGGTGGCAGGTGTGTTCATGTGCGTGTACCAAAAAAGCATATTTAAGTGTCGATTCAAAATGCAGTGATATGCAGGCAAACAATTTGCATGCTTGTTGACTTACTCAAAGTAGTATTGGTGCTGTCAGGGAATGCAGAGTTTCTGTCTCACCGGATTCCTCCAGAAAGCAAAATACATTTCTTTGGCACTCCAAAACTCCATTACTTCAAAGGAGGTAATATAGAACGGAACTTTTGGCGGTTCCACGTGTCATTGTAATGAATAGTCAAGTCGATAACTCATTCAATCAAATCTTCGTATGAGAGGATAATGGAGGTTTCAACGAGCTAGGGACCAGTCATTTAAGTATATTTATTTGCTAAATATTTGCATAACATTGTTCCACTTTTCAAGTGTAAGTACCAAACTACAATCACTCTTTTGGCACCTGCAAAACTGTTTTATTTGCAGAACAATTGTGAGGATTGGGGACCTTGGGTAGCAGGAGCAACTACTCAGGCAGATCGTCCAAGAAAAGTGTCTTGATTAATGTAGGCAAGGATCTTATTTAGAAGGAGACTCTGGACAACTTTCACTGATTTAAAACAAGCATTCTTTAGTATTGTCAGAGTAGGATTTGTAAATGTTTCGCTCAAGTGGCTTCCAGAAGCACTACATTAATGGTGTTAAACACCTCTGAGAGCAGTTGAGCTTATCGCAAGAGAATTTTTAACGTTAACTTTGACCAGCATTTGCGAAAGCGACAGACAGCAATAAATCAGTAATAATTTTGACCCAGATTTTGTGGATGATACCATTTAACTACCGAAATTTGTACAGAAAATATGTGAAAGTCCCCGCTTATTTATCAATCCATCGAACATAACTATTTAATGCGGATTTTTTTAACAATAGGAAAGATTGTCTCTCAGTTTTGTATGCAATCACAAGGAACTTGAAGCACCTCATCGCATGTCTAGTAGTTAAGGTACGGAATCGGCCTTGTCTTAGTCCATCAAGGCT
>UXSR01005455.1:0-50071 GCA_900604375.1 Mesocestoides corti
TTAGGAAATTATTTCTTTATTTAAAACTTTAACTATTGATAGGGCTAAAAGTTGAGTAAGTGTGGGATAACTGTGACTGTACTTGACGGTCGTCAAAAATGCTCATTCATTGAATTTAAAACTTGTGAGTGCTAAGAATTGATTTTGTTATTGTAAAAAGTGAAGGTCAAAAGTGTACACAATCTTGTCTGGTGCATACATTAGAATAAATTAAATCAATCTGTTGTAGAGTCAAAGAATCCAAACAAAACCGTTCAAAAAGAAAATCCACTTATAATTCCATAGAAAACGTTCGTCCCAAAATTCATTTGAAAGGCCTGGCTTTAAATTGAAGCAGTAAAGCTTTTCCACGGGTTTGTTAAACTAATTTGACAAAAGTTCTTCCTTGGTGAGGATTTTGATGTACAAACGTGACTTTTGAAGTGACAGCACATGGCTACGAGGTTCCTGAATTCCTGAAACTCATTATTATCTAGAAACGCTGAGAGAATTTATACAAATTCGTTCATTAATACCTTGATTTTTACATTTGGTCTATTTGATGTGGTAAGTTTCTCGTCAACGCTCAAAGTAGAAGAACAAAGGCCTGATGGTATGAAATCAGGTGATCAGGATCGCATGCCTTACATCATTAGCTGTCTTACAAAAGAGAAAAGACATGAACAAATATCCGAACGGTAGTTAAGCTGGCCTTTGCGTCTAGCAACAGTCCATTAAACCGTCAGCGGATCAGGACTTTGCTTTGTTGGTCGATTAAATACGCTTACAGCACAATCTTCAGTGTAACAACTTACGTACCCAAAATTTAAACAAAGTTTTTTTTATGCAAAGCAGGTACTCTACTTAAAGGGTTCGACTTAAGGGAATATTTCCTATGGTTGCTTTTAGTGTTGAAGGAAGCATAGGCGAACAAATTTTAACAAAATCTCAGCACAAACATTTAATGAAGTAGTCAAACTTATTAGCAAAGGAATGGGTGTTCCTTATGATGAAGGAGGTGTAATTGAAGTTTGAATGACTGGCAGAACAAGCATTCTTCCGTACTGTCATCTGAAATCAGAAGTCCGGTTTATCTATTTCCATATCTTATCATAATGGTTTATCTACAACGTAAGTTTCTATCCGGGTGCTTAAATGTTCGTTAGTGGGGTATGCTATTGGGTCTAGACTCCTTCTAGAATATACTTGAACTTAGTTGCTATTTTTCCCTAAAATGTGCACCGCGTCTCCACTGCGGATAATGCTTAAGTTATAGGTAAAAAGCCATTATGAACCGGCAATAAAACTCTGAATTTAAGTGTTCACTTAAACCAGCAGCAGAGTACTCAGTTCGCAGACAATAGTGTTTTAAGAAATCACGTAACACTTAGTCATGTTTCTGACGATACTCCAAGGAAATGTATTAACAATTCTATTCACCGATGGCTCCGGGCTGGTCAGTTACGCGGGTCTATTTGTATGTCCTTGTGCACAGGTCTCCGAGGTCTCATGCTGGCGGTAATGCTCGCCGCTCTTATGTCCGATCTAACTTCCATCTTCAATTCCTCGAGCACTCTCTTCACAGTCGACCTTTACACTCATTTTCGTCGCCAGGCGAAAAACCGGGAACTAATGATTGTGGGACGGTAAGCTCTCTCTCCCCATCAGAATCATATAAAAAGGTATTTTGTAGGTTTGCCAACTGCGCTGAAACATTTAACCACTTTAATATTTTGCCTCACAGCTTCTCACTTGAGCATGTCAGAAATGGCTGAGCTTGTATTACTTCAACAGTTGGAATAAATGTACTAATCCATTCATTTTTACTTGTAAATCGGTCGATCTGACGGCTTCATCTTCTCTCACAGAGTCTTTGTCTTGGTAATGGTCGGTCTCAGCATACTTTGGGTACCCGTGATTCAAAGCATGCAAGGAGGTCAGCTCTACATCTACATTCAATCTGTTTCCGGCTTTTTGTCACCTCCAATCGCTGCGGTCTACCTCATGGCTCTTCTATGGAAAAGAAACAATGAATTGGTTTGTCCTTTTGTGTTGTTAATCTTCCCAAGAAGCATTTTGGCCTGAATCTATCCCGAGCTGTTCATTAGTTTTAGTTGTGGTTTTTTCCACAGATTGCACTAAAAAAGAGTTGCCCAATTTGAGTGGGTTTTAAATTGTCATGTCTTTCGTCCCTCGGTAATTGCTTATTTTGTTACTTGTGCATTTAGAACATAGAACCCCGTCTATTCAAAGACTGGTTTTCTAAAACAGCAAATATGCGCTGCTGACAAATATCCTTAGAAATGACAGGTTAAACCTACAGGCGCATAGAAACGGCAGTTTAAATATCCAAGCGCATTGAAATCAGGTTGCGGGCGCATTGATATCATTTTATATTCAGTTTTATTACAAAACATTCATCGGGCAGCTGTTGCTGCTAGAAAAATAGTAAAGCCGCATCACAACTCCCCTAGTCCCCCTCCCTAATGACGCAATTATTCGCCTTATTCATTCACTCGCTCCCTACAGATTTTACCCTTTTCCTTTAAATCGCAAATATTTCTCCCCTTTTTATTGTCTAATGTTGCTGTGAAAATACCCAAATTCATCTTGGCATACCATAATTCCTCTCAGGGAGCATTTACCGGCCTTATTTACGGTTTCCTAATCGGCATAACCAGAATGGTTCTCAGTTTCGTCTATCCAGACCCGATCTGCGGTGAGCCAGACACCCGTCCTTGGATAGTTTCCCAGGTGCACTACATGTACTTTGCGATGTTCTCCTTCTTCTCTACGGCCGCCGTGATGGGCCTGGTTTCGTTGTGCTCGTCGCCGCCCACTGAGGAGCAGGTGCGCGGTCTCACCTTTTGGACTCGCAAGGACGCGACCTCCTCGAGTCCGACCGACCACGTAGTGCCCATTTCCGAGGAAATTAAATTGGATCCTGTAGACGACTCAAGAGACAAGACGGGGGAAGAGCGTGCACAGGGAGGTGAAAGCGAAAAAGACGCAGGTCTCACAAAACGCAGTGATCTTGGTAACTCGAAATTTTTTTCCTTATCTGTATGCTTGAATTAAGGGGTTGCCAAAATGGAATCTTTCGAAACGAGATCTACCTTCAGTCATAGGAGCATCTCCAATGTGCTTTGTCTTTGGTCTTTACTTCTTAAGCGTGAAAATCCGAAACCCGAACTCGACTCTGCGTTTGCTTTATCGAGATTGCGAGGAAAGATTGCCACAGTGGCTGTAAATTTTCTTCCCTTTAATGTAAAATACAACATCTGATATCGAAAAGGTCTTGTCGTGTGATCGTACCCATCAAGAAAATGAATTTTAATTGCAGCATTGTTAAGTGATACAACTTTGGAAGATAATTCTACTGCCTACAATGTGTTGAGTCTACGTAAAAAAGGTCTTGGCTTTCGTACACGTCGCAAATCCTTTGTTGCGCCTAAAAAAGTTAATATTTCTCAATGCTACCAGATATGCACGACTTGTTATTATTACTCGTATCCTTGAAGGTTTTTAATCCATTGATTCAGGACCAGTCGTGTTTTTTGAAGAAAAAAAATATTCCAATAGGTTTGCCTATATTTGTATTTTGACCAAATTTTGAAACTGCCTTTTAAGCTTATTTTCATTTTGTCTTTAAAATAAGACACCGATCGTACGTAAAAGATGCAGGTTTAAGTGCAGGTTCAACAACCAAACTTGATTCTTGGACTATCAAAACGCTGTGGAGAAAACTTAGATGAAGTACCAAATATAGCACAATTGATCTATTTCTTCGCGATTACTCCTGACGAGAACTATGAATGCTCATCAAGGAGATCCGTTTAAAAAAAAAATTTCAACTTGCTAATTTATATTTTTGTCAGATAAGAATTTTGACGAAAGAACCTCCACAATCACACAGAGTGACGCCAGTGAGGACGCCAGCGTTGTGGATGGCCAAGTGTCTGAGGGTCAAGGTCTCTGCGTCTCCTGCCTCCACGTGTCCGGGCACATGTGTCAATGGTTTTGGGGTTGCACTGATCAGCCGTGTCCCGAGGACGTTCAGTGCTGCTGCTGCCTCAAGAAGAAAGGCTCGAATGACCAAGGAACTGGGGTCGAAACCGAACCCCTTCGTATTGTTCCAATCAGTCTATATCAAACCAGAAGCGCTAAGATTGGCCTCACTATAGGGCTAGTGGTAATCATTACGACGACCGTCTTCCTCTTCTGCTTTTTCTCGCTCTACTTCGGTCCGATTACACGTGGGCCGTTGACTGTTGTAGGGAGCACCACATCAGCCAACATCTCGGGTGCTATTTCGGATTTGATGGCCTTTGGCATAATTGCTAATCTGACCGGTTGAGTTAGTGGCATTTGCTCACGTGTTGCCGCCATTTATTGTCTCTAGCAGCGCCTTTTAAATTTGTGTGAACTTTTTAACCGCGTTTTTAAATTAAAACTCATAAATTTAATCTTCGTATTCTGATTCATACCAATAAAGTGGTTGAAAAGCTGAAAATGCAAATGAAACGTAATTATCAAATTTTGTTTTGAGAAAGAAGGTCAGTGTCAGCAAAGATTCTTTGTTGATCCAGCTGCAGAATACAATTCCCGTGCGTTTCTGTGTGATTGATATATTTGCAAAATTATAGGGTTTATAAAAGTCAATAAGCAGATATCTAAACACCGGACATTGAATAGAAGTCTGGCATTCAAACTCAGAGGCTAATCATCGATGACTAGTAAAGGCACTCACGAGTCTCTCGGAGAATATCCCACTCGATAACCGATCATTGGTTTACGAATCGACGTACAGCAATTAAGTTTAGGATACTAAAGCATTGTAATATAGTCTATATACCCAATATGATAGGTTGTCAGTGGCATTAATGTCTACAGTAAAGGTTGTTCAGAAACAATTTCCACGGGTCATGGGAAATTAGGCTTCTCCAAGTTTTGTCATTACACTAAGGGTAAATTCAAATTACTGCGAGTGTTTACACGACTTTCTGCCAAAAACATGTGCTAATAGTAATAAACGGAGTTGGAGAATCAAAGTATACTGACGCAAGGTGGAACACCGTATTATTGAATCGGCTCAGGCCCACTTAAACTTTATAAACTAGGGAAGAGTCGTGTGTGAGGGTGCGTAACCTGCAGACTTTAAGGTCCAGACTGATCATTTTCCGATGTAAGCAAAACGTCAATTGCCTAGCGCTCAATTTGACGACGGTTATCACAGGTTAACTGTCTATCAAGAGTGAATACAAAGCAATGCTCTGTGTTCATCTCACTTGAATGTTCACACATGCATAAACGGTACTTTGTCATTTTGATTTTCATTGTGAACATACCAAACATGCAAACATTCAAATAAAAAAGCCAGACTCTAGACAAGCACTTCTTGAGTTGCCTACACAATAGTGATGGATCAGAAGTAACGCCGATTGCTTCTTACCCCACGTCAACTGGTAGTGCATCCCGTCAATCCACTTTGCATGATTTGCATTTATTTTTATGTCACTAAAGCCATTAGCTGAACATTCGTTTTTAGACCTCAAGTCAATTTTGCGTGGGAAATCAATTATTTGCCTTAGGAAATTAAAAACTACTAATAACCGAAATCTATTGACAATGCGCTCAAGTTTTAGGGGTATTCTGACTGGAATGAGTAACAGATACCTAGCAAGGCAACAATTACAAAGGTGAGATTTTACAGCAAATGTTCCTTAAGACAAATAACATTCACATATATGTGCAGCCAAACCTATTATTGTGCATAGTGAATAGCTCCAAATTAACTGTTTACCTCGGGTATTTGTCCCCTGGACTTGTGGTATAATGCGCATAGTAATGTCTAATATGAAGGCCGGGCACATCTGGACTGATTTGGGATCAAATTTCAAATGTGTCCCTCAGGGATATGTGGATGACTCCGTTGGAAAAGTGCCTTACATTTGTGTGGTGTTACACTTTAAGAATATTTAGTGTCATGCGCAGTTCATCCTCTTATAAATGGCAAACTTGCAATAAAAACTAGATTTTAAAGGTTTATCCGAGGCTTTGTTGGAAAGCCTGGAACAGTAATCGTGGCCAAAATATTTGAATCTACGCAAATATATATTTGGACCATAGACAACAACAAGACAAAAATTCGCTAATCCTGTGCAACTAACTGCATTACCTCGTCAAGCGCATTGAAGCAAAACTTTTTTTCAAGAGTAAACAGGGCACACAAAACGTGGATGCCTCAAGGAACTTTTTTCTGACAACAGAGACACGTCAATGGTTAAAAAATGAAAAAGAGTGGGGGAATATATCACAACTACGCCCACTTTTAAAACAAGATGGAAAGAAAACAATTTAAGAAAAAGACATATAAACATTTTTATGGGGAACATTTAGTACAACTTGTGAAGTTTGTCTCGATAACAAGCAATCTGCCCGATTAAACGGTTGAATCGGAGGAATCGAATTCAAAAGGCAATGGGGTCTGAACAAGTCTTAACGTAGTGCGGTGTATTGTAAAATAGTTGATGCTGAAAAGTCCGCAGAAGGGAGTAGAGTTTGGCTTTTAGAATATATTTTTTTAATGGATTTTGATTTCCTGAAGTAGGATTTGTGAGCCACAAAGCACTCCAAATAACAAGGCAGTCTGAGGGTCAGATACCTTAAAATAATCAAATTCCCAAGTAGAACGCCTGAACCCTGATGTACGAGAAGTTTTAGAACCAATAATACATTAAAGTACAAGTGAGCATTTGCCTCATGCGACTATACATACCTTATTGTGCTACGGTTCACAATATACTTAATCAAATTTTAAAAAATCACCGTCTTCGTAGAAACACGATGAAATTCCTACATCACGGAGTTGACTAAAATAGTGAAACTGCTAGAATATGTAAAATACTGGTTAAACTGTTCATGTTGCTCCAGATTTCTGCACCGGCTTATGGTGCCGTTATCCAAATCACAAGAGAAACTTTCTGTTCAGAATACCATGCAAAGGCCAAAACCAATACACTATGCACCACATTAAGCACCACTTCAAGTTAATTAATAATAGCTTTGTTGAAAATTGTGTTCTAAGGTAATAACTGCACCAACACTCACGGGGCTTACAATCACATCAAATAAAAGTGCAGTCAATGGCACCGCTGCTTTGAGGCACTGAAAAACAACTTCACAAACGTTCCAAGTCAATAAAGGAACCAACCTCAGTAACCGTAACGTTGTCACGCGGGCTGTGTGTGCACGAGCCTTGTTGATCACGGTGGCTGCATTAAACCTCAATCTCGTTAATAAAGGAATACAAAAGCTTCCTGGATATTTCAGCCCGTAGATATCATCGACGTTGAAACAAAGAAACCGGTTAAATAACAGTTTCTTTACAACATGCGTCATGTGAGTCACTTGTTGAAGCTGCTCCGGCCTCAGCCAAAGGGTCTAATTTTTCTCCACCTTGAAAAATGCAAGCTCTATGGCTATGAAATTTGCAACAGAATACGTTGGACTCTAATCTCGCTTTGACCATTTCAACAATTTAAAAGCGTTCAGTGTCTACGAATATCTTGAAACCACAGAAACGTTTCGTGTTTAGATAAGTTTCAAATTTCATCAGTGCCACGTACAATAAAGGCAAGTGTGGTTATCTCACTAAACTGCTGATTTTAGCTGCACTCACCGGTTCAAGTGCACGCAGAATGCTGACGGTCCAATCAAATTAGCACAACAAGATGTTGCTACCTTATCACACGAATTCAGATATTTGTTTTCACTCGATGTGCTTCTGTGTTTAAAACCAAGAATCACGCATCATGTTGCAACACCAAAAAAAATCATTGCAGAGATTAAATTATAACAAAACAAAGTTGTGCATGCGCAAAATGGATACGCCGAAATATTATGGGTCAAAATTCATTTTAAAATATCATTAAAGAACTCACCGTTAAATCTTTAGGCGACACAAACAACTGTGAAATTAGGCAATACTTATTCCTTTCATTTGATAAAGTTAAGCCAGAAATGGTTTGGAATACCTTTTTGAAGAACGGTCTCTCGCAATAATTATTTGCAACTTAAACAAGGTTATGTCAGAAGAGATATCACTGATTAATTGTGGGAGCCTATGCGTAAATTATGTTCAACATTTTCAATTGAAGATTATTATGCCATCTGTTGCAAAGTTAATTTCATTGGTTAGTACACGTACTTTGGCTACTTAAAAAACGTACATGTTTAGTGTAACAGTTTCCTACCTTTCTGTTTTAATGTTGTAGGGCTTTTCACAACTTGATTTATCCAGGTAAATGAAAGTGTAGCCTTCGTGTCCTTTAACATAATGCAAATTTCTAAGTAAACACAGTGCTCACATAATCACCAATTGGTTCTTTCAAACATTAAAATGAAAAAAAGTAATGTATCCGTATGATTGTACTATGTGCAGCGGATTAACAGCGATCGCGCCCGAGTGAACTCTGTTTATTCATGAGAAAAGAAAATGAAAGACGCTCATATCAGAATGAAAATTTTCCAATTAAACATTTTAAGGGACAATGTGTTTAAACGTGACCTTGAAGTACGTGTCTCCTTCTAGTACACCTGGTTTAGTTGGATCAATCAATCCACAACTACACGGCCTAACGGAATCACACCCTAAATGAGCCAGCAAAGAAAACTATTGGAGAACCAAGTTGAAATCACAGCTTTACCCGAAGACTGAAAACTGGCCTTCTGAGATCTAACAGATCGATTGGAGTTTAGATTGCTCATCAAAGATGGTTTGTTGAAAAAAAAACTACGGTGGACGCAGAAATCTAGAGGTTGTAGCGGATTAACAGCGATCGCGCCTGAGTGAAACCTGGTTACTGACCTGACGGTGACAATGACTCATCACCTCTCTATTGGTTACTGTTATCAGGTGCCTGTCATCCGTTCACTCATCCACACACCAAGACACCCACTTGGCTGGCGTGACGCTAATAAGCGGTCGCGTCCTCTGTTGCCTCTCTTCACTCCATTCTCGGGTTGGTAACTAGATGGTTGTGAGCCACTACAAAAGCAGCTAATTGTCCCAAGGACCTCTTGGCCAGGACATTTTTGTTATGAGTGCGTGAGTTATTTAGGAAGGGCCTCAAAGCCGCAATAGTTCAGAACACATAGTCTTAATTAAAGTTGCACTTTGGGGCTTCCAGAAAATTGGGAAAATACTAGCGAATGCTCTCAATGCATGAACCAGGGCATTTAATATTGCAAGGCTCACTCTTTAAACTCCTTTTTAGAAACATTCAAGAACGAAGTGTTGCGGGCCCCGGCATGTGGTCTTGAACCACGCCTGGGCCACGGAATTGCGCTTCCCTGATACCCGCGATGATGAAAAAGATCAAAGAGGACGTGGACGCATCCGTCATAGATGCGCTTAAATCGAGACTATGTCGTGCATGATGCCAAATCGTAAGATCGTTGACGTCTTTTGATTTGGTTAACAGTCGAGAACCAGGGTACAGAATCGGTAGAAAATATCTGTTGGATGAGCGTCAGAAGTCGAAGCCAGTGAAAGTCAAGAGATGCGGCCATATTGATAAAAAGAGAGACTCGATGGATGAGGCCAGGTTGTAAGCAGGAGAGAGATTTGTGCTGATAAAAGTGGAGGGATTAACTCAAAACGATAGGTAGCCGCCTCCAGGTGATGGGAGTTGAAGAGCATCGTCCAGAGTTTAGCAGCATCCGGAGATTTGGCGTCGTCCAAAGAATTGTGGCTAGAAATGAATCCTCGCTTAGCGATAAGACAGAATCATACAAATAGGTCGACAAACGTCAGTACAACGAAGGTCGATGTGTCGGACACCAAAAGCGACCGGATTAATGAGTGCGAATAAACACGATTCACAACAGAAGAATTTATCTAACGTGCCTATCCATCAGAGAAGTTATAAAGGGTGGTTGCTCTCAAACTGATTCCTAGGGATAGCCAGGGACTATCTGACATGCGATAAAAAGATGAGTAAGAAGGACCTGATATATTCCAAAATATCGGGTACTGGGCAAGGAGGGATGTACATAGAGAAACGCGAGATAGTATATGAGATCAATGCGATAAGGAACAGGTCGGGCTAGTGTTTGTTGACTACATAATTTTTATGCTGCGTCTATTTACTCCTGCATGTGAGGCCCCGGCAGAACAATGCCAGGTAAAAAAATGTTACCAGAGTTGTCAGCCTCAAACGTTATCATCATATTCTTTCGTTCACAAGGATAATAAGGTTTTGCAAGCATGACAGTGAACTAAATTCCGTTGGGAATTCAAGTGATGAAACTGAGTAAAAAGTCTTCTGTAACATGTATGTATCTACATCACTATGACACCAAAGTTTATAAAACACTGGTGCACATCCACTTTTTTGCGCATCTTTCAAATTTAAAGGATTAATAGATATTAGAGAGCATAGCTTAAATGTAAATGAACCATTGCTTTCTGATTTTAAAGATATATTAATAGACTCTTAAAGACATCACTTTTATTGTTTTCAGATGTTTGTTTAAAAGCTGTCTTCTCTTCTAGGTTCTAGGATTTACACCAAGATAACCGTGAACTCTAAGGCTGGCAAGAAATATGGGTTCAAAGCACACGAACCCCTTTAAAGGGAATAGCAAAACTTCATTTAAGAAGAAAAAGGATGATGAGAGACGCAATTAAACTATATATCACACAGGATCCCCACATATAGTAAATCGAACAAGAACCTATAAGCTCTTCATGCATATGTGAATTCGATTTTCGCAAACCTGATGTTTAAGACGATCTATGAATGAGGAGTATTATCATCATTCCCAATCAATTCTTTAGCTAAAGAGTTCACTAAATTATCCCAGTATTCCGTCGGTAACTCTTAGTATCAAGAAAGGTAGCAAATGTCAATAAAAGTCTTAGAAAACAAGGTTTCGAAAAATTTGTTACAACTCGAGTCTTTTGCTCAGTTAGACATTATATTGCTTCTATACGTGTGGTGTAATATTTGGGAGTAATATAATCCGAGACACCTTTTGTACAAAAAGTAAACGTTTGAAATTGAGGAAACTATAGATTTTTAAAATTAATTCGAAGCAGGATGGAGGTACAATAAGTCATTTTTATGTTCAAGAAACTGCTGCACAGAGATAATCATTAGAGTACATAAATGATTTACATAATAATCAAGTAGTTTGGTTGGGTTTCTGGTTACAATATCTACAATCTATGTGACATGGTAAATGTGTTTATATACTTTTTTCATACATGTTGAACTTCCTGAGTAATGCAGACATTATGCAAGAGGAATTGCGACATGCGTGCACAAAGCACTTCAAACCAAACTCAGGCATATTATGTGCCTTTTCCAAAGCGGGCTCGTTATTAAGAAGCTCAAGACATTTTTCTCTGTTTACTTAGTACAGGCTTCCATTGTTGAAATCAGAAGCCGCACTTCCTTGGGTAAATGCTTAAATATCTAATAAAGTAGGCTCTATACCACAAACAAGAAAAAACTGAGAAAGCATATCTCAGTGGAAATACACAAGATATGCACAATCTCGTGCAAATATTACAGTTTATTAGACTTTACAAAACTGATTAATTTCCCATGCGGCAAGAAATTTTATTGAAATAGCTGCCAAAGCATGCCAGTACAATAAGATACAAAGTGTCCTTGCTTGATGATTGAAATAACCTAATTTTTCCGTAAAAACTTAAAATTCTGTTTGGCTTGTCTAGTAGGATGATCACTTCATCAGTTATTGCTGGAATTATAACCTTCCGCCTTAAAACAGTTAGGTTATTTTTGGTGCGACAAGGAGAACGCAAAACCAATCCCTCTTTAGGCTTTAAATGTTTATCGAAATTGCAATTGGGCAGATGTCTGGCTAAGTGCGCTACATTTCATTTGGTGTGATTTCTTCCCTGTTTTGTGTTGCGGAATGATTCGTGCTGTTCTAGTGTTCAATAATAGCGGGAAACCTCGTTTAATGAAGTTCTACGACAATGTGGTACGTAGAATTTTCTCCGATTGCTTCAGTCTACATTGATTTTATCTGTAAACAATTTGCGGTAGTTGTTTTATCTTGATTGAATTACACTCGCCTGCAATTATTATTCTCATTTTCCATGAGTTGTGTCAATAATATCTAGTTTTAGATGTTAGGTGGTTAAGTTCTGCTCGTGTGATTTTACATGGTTCTGAGTAGCGCGCATGAAGAACATGGAAGATTTATGTAGTGCCACAGAAAAAGTTATTGATCTTGTATGCTGCTTGTGTTTACTGAAAAGATTAGGTTTAATCAAGTGATCCATCGCCCCGGTCAGTTGATTTTGTCAGGTAATTGTCATTTTTAGTAACTTTGGTCAATGTTGGTGTTATATAGATCTTAAAGCCCTTGTAATCTAAGCTCAGAAATTTTTGTGTGGAGTCTGTTTTGCAAGTATTTAGCTTTGTTAACTTATGAAAATTTAAACTTATCCTTTTCTTATCTATTTTAATACATAGCCCGAAGAACTTCAGCAAAAACTCCTAAGAGAAACCTTCTTTTTGGTTTCGAAACGGGACGAAAATGTGTGCAATTTCCTCGAAGGTGGCAGGTAAAGCTTCCATTTCATCCAAAGTTGTTTCTCAGCAACATTTTTCCTGAACAAAGTTGTCGTCTCATTTATCGACATTATGCCACCCTTTACTTCGTCTTTTGTGTTGACGCAACCGAAAGTGAACTGGGCATCCTTGATTTGATTCAAGTGTTCGTTGAGGCGCTGGACAAATCCTTTGAAAGTGTTTGCGAACTCGATCTAATCTTCCATTCAGATAAGGTAAGCTTAATCTCTTTCAATTGGAAATCGATAAAATACACAGCATTTCGAATAGTCTGTTGGTCAGTGTAGTCCCCGCCATCTGAGCTACAACTCAAAGGTAGGTATCCAAATGAGGTTGGGTTATCCTGTTAGAATTAATTTTGAGTAAAATGCTTGTTCCTTAAATTGTCGGGGGTTATTTTCTTAATGCTCGCTCCCTTTTTCTAGGTCCATTTTCTGCTTAATGAGCTTATTATTGGTGGCATGGTTCTGGAGACACACATCAGTGAAATTGTCCAGCACAATGAAGAGCAAAATAAGCTGGAAAAACAAGAGGTATTTTCCTTAATGAGCCCAAGCACTAAATCATGGAAATGCGGATTTTGGTTTTTTGGTAGTCTTCGTCTTATCTATAACAACGAATTCTGTGGTTATGGAATTGTTTTCTAATCGCTTAAACCATTGTTTTTATCTTTTCACCATCAACAAAGTCCTCCAGATGTGCGTGTTTTAAGGAAAACCTATTAGCGGTGTACGCTACTGTTCATGTTAAAATTTTCCAGCTTGTTGCATGAGTCGCCTATCAACCGTATTCTGACGCCCCAAGTCTTCAATTTCCTTTTGAATTACATGTCTGTGGTGTCTTTTTCCTGCTTCTAGTGCAGTGAGCTAGTGTCTACGTTTACTGCTTCTGCGACCCAAGTTTTTTTATGGCACTTAGCTGAAAATGTAATATTTTTGTGCTGCCTTTGAACATTAATTATTTTCAAATGTCCCTAAGTGCGGTTACTATGTTGTAAAGTCATGAGGTTAGTTTATTGGTATGCAGCAATATATATTTTTAGTCTTTATGTGGGAACTCAAGTTCTAATATCGCGTCGTTCTTGTTCTGTAATTGAGTAAACTGAACTTGGTGCTTTTTGCAATTTCACATAGGAATGTGTGTTTCGATTTAATCGGTGGTTTTTGCACGTGGGGTTTAGTCAACATAGTGCAGTGGTATTGCCGCCTAATTGCTAGTGCTACCGCTCCTGCTTAGGCACTCAGAATTTGTTGCAACTGGGAAAGGCTTTGCATTCCCTTTGGGATCAATAAAGTAATTTACAGTTATTTGTTAGTTTTGATAAAATTTAAGGTTGAATTAAGGTCCATTCTCATTTTGACACAACCTAGCTGTTTTATTCGCACTTCGGTCTACTTTCGAATAGTGCTGACTTCGATGAAGATTAAACAAAATATTTTTTTTCCGTATATTTACCCAGCAAGGTACTATTCCAATGGCTCCTGCTCGTGCTGTATCCGCTGTGAAGGATTTAAAAATTGCTCAGAAGCTCAAAGACTTCAAGCTTCCCGATATTCCTTACCTTAATTCGCGCATTCACTTGGGCTAGTGGTGAGTGCCAGGACGTTCAGCAGCTTTGTGATCTGACTTTAACCCTTCTTTCTATTTCCCTTGTTTGTGTAAATATGCTTTTCACTTCATTTTTGTTGTGGGGTGCATGGAATCTGCTGCAATCTCTCCTTCAGTAACATAACACGATTGTTCACCAACTACCTTTGACATAGGCCTTGTCTGATGTCTGGCCGATCGTTTTAAACTGGTTTGGATCATATCTGCCAAGTAATCGCAATAAACATGCTTCTATCATTGTGCGAACCATCATCATGTGTTCTTAGTTTCCCGTCCCCTTCTCGATGCCTGTTGTTCTTTTCGTACAAAAGTAGAAAAAAGTAACGGCTGAGGCTTGTGGTGAACCATGTCTGTTTCTGTAAATTGCTGAGGTCTGAGGGCTGCCCATGGGACCCCAGGATCCGATAAAATAACAGTTGAGGCGCCGGAACTGTTATTCGCCAGCGGTGTGTAGGAGGTCGTAAACCTCGGTGTGCATAAACCATAAGGTTCAGGGGTGGAGTGCACAGACTACTAGGAGGGGAAGAGGTGCGCCGTTAATCAGTCCGCCAAAGTCCTCTTAACCTCAATGAGGCAACTCCACTCAGCCTCCCTCGAGTCTGTTGCTGCTGCTGAGGGACGCACTGGGCCACTGGAGCCTCGGGGTTGTGTGAACTCCTGTTTTATTGTCGTCGGCCCTTTAAAACAATCACTTATGATCTCCGGCCTCTCATTGGCCTTTGTGTATTCAAGCACGGCTGACATGCATCGAGCAGCCTAAAAACCTAGACTTGTCGGAATACCAAAAGCACCATTGTGCGCCGTAACTTGGTCTTTCGATTATTCCTGTCTAGGTATTATTCCTGCTATGTACTATGGGATAACTGCGTAATCGTTGCAGCGGCGTAGGAAGTAATTGTATTTTAGGTCTTAAGAAAGGATTGAAAAAGGATCAGGTCTTTCAACGAAAATTCAACAGATTTTATTGTTAATCAATGAACAATCATTTTTTGCTATTGTTGTTCGATTAAACTAATTTTCAGTTAAATTGTTCGGGATCAAAGAATGACAACATGAGAACAGTCAAGTCAGTGTAAATGTTCATGGAAGTGAGTTACGTAATTGTGGTTTTAGGTGTCCACGTTGTCCTAATTTGAGGATATTGCTTGGGTGTTGGGTGATTTGTGGAGTTCAGTTGCTAAGAGCTGGGTTGTAATCTCGGAAATGACTTTATAGGCATAGCGGCAAATATCTTCGTCAGTGAAAAGGTATACAATGGCTATTCGAATGTAGAACATTTCCTCGTTGCTTGCAGTGACAACCTTATCGGTAACTACGTGAATTCTTCCATCCTGTTCAATCCGTTTGTGGAGAAACTTAGTAAGTTCATTATTGTCCTGATGGAAGTAGAAAAGAGACAATAAAATGCAATTAACTGTAACCATATGTTGATAAAAACAAACCTTAATTCGGAAGCAGACAAGGCCCAAAGTGACTTCACCAATTATTTGGAAACGAGGATCCTCTCTAATTATTGATTCCAGATACTTCGCCATTCGTACGTGCTGAAAAGACTACTAAATTGTTGTTAAACCATACCTGACGAATATATTCCTGCAGGCCATGAATCCCAAATCTTCGAATGACAAACCAGAGCTTAAGGGATCTAAATCGTTTTCCGAACGACAAGTTCCAGTTCTAAAAGGGCAGGAAGTCACAAGTTTGAGTAAAAATTTTACTAAAGTTTATTGAAAGTCGTGTTGGGAGACAGGCACCTAGGGTGGTGTTTTCCTTCTAGAAGCCGAAATCCCCTAACCAAGATCTGACAAAATCAAGTAATGTGGTTTTCGTCCGAAAGTATTTGTAAAATTACGTTGTTACGCCACCGATGAATGGACATCCTGCATAAAATGTACAATTTTGACTAAATCTAAAGTTTATTTTAGATGGGATAAGCGCGTAATCCGTTAACATCATATCTCACTTTTACATGAAGTTAAACAAGAAGAAAGCATTCGATATACCATAACTGCTAATTCACTTGGGAAAGATATATAATGCGGAGAATAACTTAAATGCTTACTACACTACCTTATAAATCGGTAGTAATTAGGATGTACATTTAATTTGGATTATCTCTGTACATGTATATAAATGGTCGCTTTTAATTCGATGTGGAAATTTAATTGTGTTTAAAAAGGAATATGAAAGTAAATATAATAAGGTACACAGAAAAAAAGACGAAATCTTCCAGGACTTACCCTATGGTCTGGCATTTTACCCGACTCGGAGTACTTCAAATATTCGGCATCTGTACTGAAGGCTCTGGTCACGCTTTTAGCGTCTTTGTACCTTCAAGGGAGTAAAAGTGAAAAATATCACTTTAGTGCCTTGCCCTTTCATTTTAAAGAAATACCGCCTGCTTGACCGCTCTAGCTGCAGTCAAGTAGTCAAGAAGAATATTATCCTTCAGAAATTGGTTTAACACACAACACAATGATAACACATTGATCGGAGGAGGATAATTTGGGCATATTTTTACCCCAACTCGGTTGAGTCAGTAGCACCGTACCGTGGTTGGTCCATCCACATGAAAATTAAAGTAATATTGATTTATTTAATACCCCATACAGCCTATGTTGTCTACGTTCGAACAAATTTAATATTGAGAACACAAAATATCGTCTTGGATACTAAAGACCAACTTACCAAACTACTGAGCAGTCGAAATTTGTAAGAAGCCATTTATGAGGATTAAACGCGAAGGAGGTAACGTACTAAAAAGATTATAAATTCCAATGAGCGAATGAACACTGCAGATAGGCCTATCGTGATAGAATGCTGACAAGACAATTTTGAGTTCAATCACGTTTATGGTGACTATTTAGTTCTGCATTCTTAATCCTGGCTTTCGGTGGTTAGGGTTTTAAGGAAGGTAGATTTCGAAAACTGTAACCAGCTAGTCTCCCACATGTGGATTAGTTGTTGGTCCTTTTGGTTGAAGATACAAAGAAACAGACTATCTGGATACACAACCTCTACGCCTTTCAAGTAAGGTCGAAATTCCGGACAGATGAATGCAGATCCCGCGTAGGCAGCGTCCACGTGGAGCCAAATGTCGAACTTCTCGCAAACTGGTCCAATCTCATCCAGACAGTCAAAACTACAGCAGCCGGTAGTTCCCAGCGTTGCAACGCACTATAAGAATTACAAAAGGTTTCTACAAACCAGATCATTTTGCTGAATTAAAGATTTGCCAAAAAGTGATCGAGGTTTTGCGTTTAACATTTAATAAGAGTAGATTTCATTGTTTCTCTTTGTTTTTGAGGCATTCTGAGATGATCTCCATACTGATCAAATTAGGCCCTACGCAGAAAGGCACTTGAGGTTATAGCATGTATTAAATTCTTCACGAAATCAGAGTTGAAGGGAACTACACTGGTGAAAATTTTTTTGAAACTTGGCGATGCAGCTCCATCAAAAGAAACCAAGTTGGACACTACTGGAATTTAGAGAGGGGATAAATTTCGCCATTTTAGTGATTTGGTAGTACTAAATCCGTGGAGACCTTGTGAGAGGACATCGAAATGCTGCTTGTGTTACTCTCATGAGAGTTAGAATTTGACGTGACTGAGCCGAAAATATTCCGTTACAAGTGGAACGTCTATGCAAGTACGCATTTTCGTGGGTCCAAACGACAGTGCGAAGTAAGCTGATACTCGCACAAGCTAAAAAACCTCACAAATTTTGTTCATCACTAAAATAAATGGGGTGGACTTTTTATTGGATTGTAGCCCGGGGTTGAAACATGGTGATTTCACTGTCATTCCCAAAACAAATTATCAAATTAAACGCGAGTACCACATGATTATAAAAGAAAAAAGTAGAATCAAAACGAACTATGCACTAAAAAGATTATATTTATGATTTTCTAGGACTATAAGAGAGTCACTTTAAATGACTCATGGGTTAGAATTAACTGCTTCAAAACTGTTGAGATTGACGGAGCATAGAAAAAGACTAGGATTGTTTAGACAATTAAGAGCTGTTTAAATTTTTTGGAAAGTCCTCGCCTTCTTTTTTGCCATTAATCATAAATGTCTGGCGCTACAGGCGACGTCGGCCGAGATCGGGTTGTGGGTTTTCCAATTCACGCATACTTAAATTGACACCTACTACTGATGCGGATGCAAAATTAATTCAGAGAAAAACCAGGCGTAATAATAAAAATTTACCACCTTTTCGTGACCGACCATCAAATATATTAGGTCGAATAAAGATACTAATACAGGAAGAGACATAAAATTCCTGTCATAGTCCTCAGGTTTAAAATTCGCATCTTTTACTCAACCTACTGCCGCATGGTCGATTAACAGCAGTTTAAATATGTATTTAAGCTCTGGACAATGCAGACAGCCAGCAATAGATAAATAGAAGACTTTAAACACATCTTGCAGCCTTGCGAGTTTGTGTACTTTTCAATGTTTAACCAGATATTTTTGCAAAGGCGTTCGCAAAAGCATGTGTTTACTAGGTATGAGATTAGTTGACTTTCGATAAAATCAACATGATATACAAATCCGAGTATTAAATATGTTGAGGTATGTACCTATATATGTGTGCTCGATTCGTTATTACAATCGATTATCCTAAAGGTCAATAAGCGATTTCCATTCAGCGTGATTTGTGCCATGCGTTATACCCAAAGGAAGCAGTAAGCTCAAACCAATAAAGGCGTTTGGCGCTAGGAATCAAAAATAGCACTCAGTGGGGCTTAAAGACGCATTAGCACCTCATTATTATGCATATCAAATGAGTTACAGTAATCCCTCATTAGTGGTACTTGTGTCGAAGGCTAGGAATAATCTCAAAAATGTTAACCTAACTTCTGGTCACATAATGCCCTGAGACGAATGAAGTACCACAATGAATAATGAACAACCTAATTCTATTAGTAAGCATTCGCTTATGTTTCTATGCTTTAATGCTGCCTAAAACGGAGCTATGTTTAAAATGGAAGTCGACATTTTACGTTCATTCAAGTGCCTTGATTGTAACATTTTTAAATAGCTGTTTGCAAAAGGCATAAATATTTAGCATTTAGCTGGGTGTGATTTTCCGTAAACGGCAATAGGCTGATTCTACTAACCACACAATTTTCGTAAGCGATTATTTATACATAACGGTGAATCTGGGGCTGCCAGAATTTCCTCACGAACGCTATAGCAAACAGTGTGACAAAATTCCAAAACCTCAATCTTCAAAGATATGGTTGACATACATAGAATGGTACCAGTCCGTTAGAAATATCTTCTTTGACGGCTTTTTCGAGGATTTCACCAGTGAGTTCGTATTTTTCGTTGACCGGGAGACTTCGTATCGGAAGAAGATTAAGCAGAGCGGCCCTTTCTACCGAGCTGTGAGCCTTAAAGGCATTCAAAACAAAAGTGGTTCAATTCGGCATTTTGTTGCTGTCTGCAGAATGAGGAATCCGCATTTAATGTGTGCTATTTCTACTTCCTTAGTTCAAAATACAGCAACCAAAGACCTTGCCACATTTGTCTTCTTTGTGCGCTCAATACAGTGCCTCGACCGCTAATTGGCCACGTATCTCCATGTAACACAAACTGTTTAATTTCAAATCTGTTCTTTTTTTACATTACTGACTACCTCTCAAAAAGCGCCATTATTTTTGGAACTGCCGCAATGAGGAAAGCGATATTTTCCACTTCTCATTAGAGTAAATTCAATAATATATGACGATTACATGAAATATTTCTGTCAGAATTCTTTTGGACTACGTTTTTTTTAAATTAATGCGGATAAATTAGCTTCGTCAGCATTAATTAATCTGAATCCTCAGAGAGCTGTATCAAGTCATTTAATATTGGGGTGGAACCTAGTGTTTTGCATCCTCTTTCCTATGATAGAAAGTCAAAAAATCCTCACTGCGTGAAAACTTAAACTTATTTAATTATGTTTTATTACGTGCGTTTACACATTCCCCAATGTACTGATCTCGTATAAACCATTGTAGTAGCATACATCGAATTTCGACGCCTTGGACACTAAAATACTGCCGTCGGTCAATCTAAACCACAGGTGAAAAGTATGACTTTGGTGCGATTAAGCAAATTACCGAATGCAGTGGACACTAAGGCAAAATGGGTTATTTATCAACTTAGTCGTCAAGACATTGTACCCGCAGTTTAAAGAAATGATAGCATTTGATGGTAAAATTGGGTATAAAATATGTAGACTTACCTGGCTAGACGTATAACAGATGAGTTTTGACATAGCCTCAAATTTCGTAGCCCCTGTATGCTGGGACACATACTTGTCAATCGCCTTGTTACGAGCTGCCATCATGGTTACTATCGTCTGTTCGCTGCATGTTGTCTAAGATCAAGATGAAAATGTAAATGAAAATGGTTTAAAAATGTGACAGTTTTTCTGCACAAAGTACTATTTCAAAAGTGGATGTTTGCATATTCATTCGAATCTGGGTAGGCATTGGCAAACGCAAATAAAAAGTGCAAGTGCAATCGGTAATTGAATAAAGAGCACTAGTGTTGCATACTCGAAAAAGTACACATATATTACAAAGGCTAATTAACATGAATCATGAAATATTATTAAGTGACGTTGCTGTGTTGTCAAGACCACCCATTAGAATAGATTTAGTGAGCAAAACTCAACTGTAAAATAGCGCATTAACGTGAGGGCCAAATTAAATGCATCGTGAAAAATTGCTCTGAAAGAAGAGCGATTGTGCTAGTTGTTGTATCCAACACGAATTATTTCCCCGGATTGTGTATACCAGCCACAAGGTTTTGGTTGGAACACGTCAAATAATGAACTCTAGCCGCAGAAGAAAAAAGCAAACTGATACACTTGCAAGTAACGCTAACAAATAATCCACAGAAAGCGCAGTGCCATTACGAATGATCAAATTTGTCCTCTCCATTATTTTACACACGTTTCGGTTTTCTTGACAATTTCGCACTTAAAAACTGCACACTGACCTTTGAAACAGAATACTTCAAAAAAATACACGTGAACGTGAAGTAGAGTTATTAAACGAATGTGCTACTCAAGAGGAAACCCAAGTACAATAGAAGCTTTCTGAAGGACATCAAGAGTTGGGTAGTGAAATGTGAAAGCTTGACATCGGTGACGGACTGAAAAAGTCACCTGTGCAGGTCAGAAATAGTTGTGACTATATCACTTGAATTGCCATGTTTTGCATCTATTTTTACGTTAATGGATTGAAAATAGGTAGAGTCCAAGTGAATGCTGATTTTCCAATGGGAATCAACTGGGACAGTTGCACCTACCTAGTATAGTATCGAAAGATACTTTGGTTTATTATTCATGTCACATTCGATTAACTTTACAGACTTAGAAACCGTGGTCTCAATTTTAAATGAAATAGGGTTTAGTTTTGATCCTGTTGACTCAGAGTTAAAATTTTAGTAAATAATAAATTCCCCTTATTGAACTTGCATGATATGTAAATTCCAGAAAGTTGGCTGAGACACCCGGAGTTTTGTATTAATACCAGTCATAAAGTAATACAATGGCTACAATTAAAGTTGAGAGCATTAATTAGAAACGAAATTTACCCCAATTACACCTCCACCACCTGCACGATTGTACAGGAAGAAATCGGGAAGGCCTAGCATTTTCACTAACCAATCCATCATAATCACTTCGAGCTCTGTGCTAATCGGCGAAGCAGCCTGTTGAAAAAATCAACGATAACTTCATTATAATCAGTATATGCAAGTTAACGAAAAAACGTGAAGGGGGATTTCAACGAACGGAGATGTGACAGATGCTCAGGAGAAGGGTTAAACCTTTCAAGAAAATTCAAGCGAAGTAAATCAAAATTCACAACCACTTTATTCATAGCATATCAGTTGTTGCATAGCGCTTGATGAATCTTAAATCAAACAATAGTTGATGTTTTTGTCCCATAGCTTAAGAACCCATACTTTCGGCATGTCCAACTGCACGCTTTAGGACAAACTACATTCGAACCCTTTAAAATAGCAGTAATTGTAATTTCTTCGCTGTAGATTATCTTGGCTCCTTGACCTGTAAAACTTTACTTCTTTAACTGATGCCAGGATCCGAGCTTCCAATGTCTGTTCCATAACTTCAGCACCCTTTACAGAAACGTACCTTCTTGCTATTTGAGGCCAGTCTCAACTACTCATTAAATATGCAATTGGCATTAAAAATGAATCAATTTGAATCGATAGCATTGATAAATTGGATTTCCCCCAAAGACCAGTCAAGTCAAACACTGAAATTGAACGTGAGTTCTCAATTCGAGTATTCGCTGCGTCAGTCAATGCGGAGTATAGTTTGGATAATAAACATATTTAAGTCGCAGTGTACACAATTTTTTTCAGCGGCAAATGAAAGGATTTAGCATCTTGAAAACCTTGAATGCATTTTATGGCAAAAGTAATTTAGTGTTTTCATATTACACTTGGTGCTCTGGATAAATTTCATGCAAATAGATTTTACTAACCCATCTCTCGGAGAGCGCATGGGCTTAGTTATATGCACTAAAAATAACTTCTAATTGCGATGTTTTTTCTGGAACTGAAACGTAATCTATGTTAAGTGGCTTAGAAGCTGTTTGCGGAGAGCCTTGTTGGAAATTATTCCATACCACGGAACAACCAAACTTGTAGTTTCCTGATAGCTACCTAGATTTAATGGACAGCTTAAAACAGCCCAAGCAGAAAAGCTGGACTTGTGGTGAATTGGTGCATTTAACGTGAGTCTACAAAGACGTCCGAACAAAGGTGCATGCCTTAAAGTCAAAATATGAATGCGCTTATGTGCGACTAAAGGGTTTAGAAGCAATCGTGTTACGTATTTTGTATGGAGGAAAACCTATTGAGTTTGACTGACCAGCACACCTTAGTCTAAGTTTTTGCGTTTTTTTCCGGTCAAGTTAGTGTCTGGTGCGTTCCCTTCTAGATCAAGGGTGAATAGCAAAGGCTGTAGAGAGTAGCTGCGTGGGCTCGTGATGATTCCTGCACAGCTCGGGCCAGAAAGAAAGCTTGAAGTAGTAAAAATGCTTGAACCTTACCCAAGTGAATCCTACTCCTCCAATTTCACTGCCAATAATATCAGCACACACAGCGGGATAGGAATTGGCCATTGGAAAGTATGCATGGAAATGGGGATGGTTCCAGTGCGTAACCTAAATGTGCAAAATGTGTCTATCACTGTCACTTCATGGCCCCTCCTTAGATCTGGGTTTTTCAAAATATTTGAGGGTCAGATTTCACAACATTAAGTGATTGAACTGATAATTAGATTGAAATTAAATGACGCTTATCAAGCACTTTGGTACTTGAGATTTTGGTTCAGCGGTAGGTAACAAAGCCAACAGCCAAACAAGCATCTCAATTGAGAAAAGTTCCTCTAAATCTCAAAGAGGTTAAATTTTAATCGAGACTTTAGTAAACGCATACCTACACGAGTTGCCAGTTAATAATTCCCATGTGTTACATTTATAAGGAAACAAAAAATGTGAGCAAATTAACTTCCATTTCCTCTCCTAGTGGTGCTTCCCTTGAGACCAGGTTATTAATGAGCGTTGCATTTTTAGAAATCGTAGTCATATTTTAACGCGCTAATAGAATTGAATTCTTAATGTGGATTTATTTTTTTAAGTTGTGAAACTGGATTTTACTGTGGCATTTCATACTATTCCTTTTTACCGCCTAGGTTTTAAAGTCTAGGGAATGATTTATTTTTAAGTGTGCACTAAAAAAAAATAAATCCTTGTTTTTTACATTCGTTGACCCTTTGCACTTTCCAAAATTGAATAACTTATAACGCGTAAGTTCATAATTCAAAAAAGTCGAAATTTTTAGACGAACAAGACCTCCAGACAGGGTTCACTGCTGATGAGTCCAGCAATACGTTGACAAATAGACATGTCTAGAAAATCATGTCGTGAGTCGTATGCTCACTTTCTTAATGACAGAAGACTCGTGATTTCCCCATGGTTAGGTGCATGTGCTGCAAATGTTTAGTGCAGGCAGTTTAGTACGGCATAATAGATCGGCATAATCTACGTCACAATTGGCATCGTCATGCAAGAATAAAAGGCCTGACGTTTATCCAAAAGCGGCAGTGTTTGCACAACTACTAGTGCGGGGCGAAATGTTGGTATTTTTTTATTCAACCGTTATAATGAAGGTCATTTAGACGTTTTTGATAAACATGCGAACCAAACCATTTTTATTATTATTTTGATTCGTGTTCCTCCGTGTGACAGACAGCATCTGTTTGAGTTACCGTTTCTCTAGGACGAAGTCAGGATTCAAATCTTAAACTAGCCAAGATTTATCCTTAAAAAACATTCTTAATAAAAATTTTCTTCAGCGTTTCTACGCCGTAATTTAAGAAAGTTGGCAATAGCTTATTCAAAAAGGTAACCATCGTCTTAACTGCATAGGTCACCATAAACATTCTGAACTACCAGTAATAAGTCAATTTTTTTTAGTAAAAAGACACCAATTTTTCTGCTACTTACTCATTTGCAATTGTAAAAAGTAAGTTAACGGAGCTTCAAAATCGATGTGCTCATGCACACATAATCTGTCAAGGAAATGTGGTAAATCATTGTAATTGTGTGTTTATGATGCTTATTTGCACCAGAACAGGTTGGAATAGATCATTTTACAGCGTAAATTCAGGTGGGACTAACATTTGTCTGACATTGTATATATGAGATCACCCGAACTTGCATTGAAGAATATATTATTAAGTGAGTAAACTCATTAACGCATAAATTACCCCAGGGAGTAGGTATTTGTCGACATCACTGAATATTGTTTCCATTGGCACTCCTTCTTCAGGGGGATCCCTAGGAAGCTGGGGTATGAGAAATCCTGGCTCCACAAGCGGAAATGGGCGGTATGACTCAATGGATTCCAAATATTCAACCGCCTTGTCTACAGCCGCCTTGCACGATCGACGCATCTCTGCGTAGTACTCGAGCTCTGCTTCCCGTCTGCCTGCATTAAAAATTCATTAGTACGGGTTTTACATTAAACTAACAAAAATCTGTGGGTTATTCCACTGGTGATGGGACCGCTTATTGTCTGGTGAGATACATCTAATCATTCTAAAGGACACGTTTTGTGATCCAGCAGTATGCCAAATTGGCTCAAGGTTGGAAAATGAGAGACCGAACTTTCTTTAGTACTAATAAATCATTAATACAGCAATCAGGCTGCGTGCGATGATGTTAAAATTAGAAAGAGAACTTAATTTTCGCATTTCTTGAGGAGGCACTAAGATCCCTAATGTTACAGCAGTGTTAGAAATTTATTCTCAAAACAACTAGAAGTCGTAAATTCTTAAGTAATCGTGACTAGTATTTGCGTAAGATTATATGTTAAAAGAATGTGCTCTTTCTGTGGCACAAATAAGCTGCGGAAAAGAAAAAAATGTCAGAAATCCCGAAAATGTGATTTTAATTTGAATCATAGTTCAATATTTAACTTATTACTCAACTAATTTGCTATCTTCTTGTTTTTATAAGCGAGGGGTGCATAAACAAGTATTCTAGATACTAAACCTACAACAGACTTGGCTCGAAAACAACTTACTGGGTCCAACCTTTCCATTGTCGCAATGGCAGCCATTAGTTGTCTCTTCGGGCATTTTTGAAGAAAATCGCTAATTGGTAACGAGTATGCATGAAACAAATCCGTAATAGCAAATTTATATTTCACTCTTCGGCTCCTTTAGTGATTGAGCCAATCAGAGATGCTTATTTACGCAACCACTACAAACGCCACGAGCGTATGGTTTGGTTGTTGACGTTCTCATGGATATTTAATGTAATGGTCCTGTATCGACATACTAAGCAGGAAACAGTGATCTTTGCAGAATCATGCGCAAAATTAGGCGTTATTTAAACATGGTCATCTCAATCATAAACTTTTTTAATGTTCCACAAAACCCAACTACTCAGTTACATGGTTCAACATCCAATCTAGAGCAAAGGATGCGGAGAGTTTGGAAGTAAGATTAGAATAGAAGCTTATGGCAGTGCAGATTTAGTTCGTTCAAGCACACCTGAAAAGGAACTGGTCTTGAGGAAATAAAAGCCACCACGGGGGAATCAAGTGGAAATGATGGTGCTGAAGGGATCCATTACGCAAGGTTATGTGCAAGTCAAAATACATCCAGCTTAGTATAGCCGTGTACGTTGATTTGGGGATATTACGGTACGCCGATTTCAAGTTCTATCATCTTATAGTTACCAAAATACAATGTTTACCCAAAAAATAGTCGTTACAATTCCTTATCATGCCTATTAGATGATCCACTGATTTTTCTACCTTTGAGGACGTGACCCCTGAAGCTAACAAGACCAATTTAGTCGCTTAAGTGGCCTAGAAGGGCCAAGGAATTCTACAAGCAGCTGAACGTTGTAGTTTCCTATTATGTGCAGAGACTTTGGTTTGGTGTTTCATTTAAAAGTACCCTATTACTCACGGTCAAAGGTAGTTGTGACGATACAGTTGTTCAAGGGTTTCCAATCCGCAACTTTGTTTGATGTCAGTATAATCAAACCGCGGATTCGCTTTTGGCAGTTCTGGTGAAATAAACTCAAGATCCTTCGGGTTGTTAGCTGAGAAAGGCGATTTATAGCATTTGCCTGAACTTCAGGATATCTTATAAATATTCATAAAATCTATGCAAATTGTGATAACTTGAATAGATTCTAATTATTTTCTCTAATCAGGTTATGTTGAAGGCAAACAAGGTAAGGCTCCTTTTCTTGCGTCTGCATTCTTCGCAGGAAGGTGACCTGATTCTCCAGGTGAATTTTTGACTGGGCTTTCTTGCCATATCTTGTATCCTCTTAGCTGAAATTCAAATGCTCATTCAATAAATAATGGGGGCATTTCTGGGAATGTGGATTGAAACTTATATTCAGCTGACTTTTTATCGAAGGTTGAATTTGCAGTATGGATGATGCAGCAGGAAATATTATCGGTTGAAAAACCTAATGTTTTTAAGAGTCATAGTCCAACCAGGATTGCGGTAAACAAAAATGTTTCATTACTTTTTATTTAAGCTGGCATGAAGCTTTTAAGGAGGAATCAATTGTGTGTACTATTAGTATAATATAAAGTTAAATCATAAAATTAAACGCATTGGATGCCAACAACTAATTCTTGAACCGACTTCATGCTGATAGATTAGTCAAGTGTTCATTGGAATAAAAACAACTAGATCCAACTTGAGGCTTGTTACACATTTTCCCCATTACTTGCCGAGTCAGTAATGGTTTGAATGCGATTACAGTATAGCTGGTAGGGCCTTCAATATACGCACATTTTGTACTGCTGAAACTGTACACGACGTTTAAAGCAGAATATGGTTTCCCACTATCCGTTAGAATGCCTTGAAGTGCCACATAATCTAAAGTGCTGATTGGTTGTTAGAAAAATTCCTGAGTTCCCATTGTACATCTTCCTTACTATAAATAAAACGAGTTTGCATAATGTGGTCATCAAAAAAGCAGGAAATCAAAACAGTTATTGTACTAAACCACCTGCCAGTATGCAATTACACACTGTAATCTGGGAAAAAAGAAACTGGTGTGAAATCGTCTTGTCGATTGTGAATAGAGGCTTTGATGCCAAGGCACCTCCAGGTTGTCTGGCAACAAATGATCCGGAGCTAAGCGTCTTTACATCTTCGAATGAACAATGAGAGATCATAATTAAGATACTTTCTGTTTTCAAAAATTTGCATTCAAAAAAGGGTTTCTAAGTGTTCCTGGCATCTGGGTCACGGAAGTTTGGTCAAACTGTTCCTATGTAAACACTGAATCTGGTTGCCTTTCAGGAAATGGCAGTGTTGTAAAACGGCAATCCTTCATGAAGCATTAATTCCGTCACGTGATTAAAGGTAGTTGATTAAAATTTGTTTTGCTTCCAGGAACTCATTGTTTTCAGCATTCGGCAACTGCATAATTTTGAGTTTGTCAAAAGAGAATTTGCCAAGACTGATTTTAAGTGAACAAAAAAGATAGAAAACCGTTAAATGGGACTTTCATCGCATTTCTAAACAATAGTTTCTGCTACTTTAAGTTCTTAAACTAGATCGCGTTAAGTTAAATATAAAATATAACAAAGAGCTGAATAGGTACAACATGTAGAGCCAATTGAGTCTCATATATTACATCAAAACCTGAAAGAAAGCAGGGTCATCACATTAGTGAAAAAAATGCATGGTTTTTCTTCATTTGATTACTGAATATCAGATATACCACGTCAAAATAATCCACTCTCTTTAATTTGTGTGAAAACCGGAACGTTGTGAAAGTTCTTATATGCTTTTACCACGGACGTGATGTGTATTCCATCAGAGATCTAGCTTGCTTATCTCAGAGACTTAACTATAATCTATGCTCACGGGACAAGTCACGATTTTAAAAAAAAGCATGTGAAGAAGCAGGTGGGTTCCAGTTCTTGACGAAACGAAATTCAGGAGAGCTGAAGCAAAAAAAGACGATGTGTGGCCAGGCGCGAAAAACAGTCACTCGCTAAGCCGCGTTCTCGTTCCCACATAACCCTGTGTACTTGCTCTGAGCAACTAAAATTTTAATGGTCTCTCAGCCTATCCCAGGTTCTTCACTAAACAAAGTGAAACGAATGTCCGCTGAGTGAGGTGTAGTTCTAGTAGGATCTAGTTTATTTAAACTGATTGTTTATCAAGCTTTATATTTATGAAAAAATCTGGGCTTTCTGGAACATATTCTTGCTACTTCTATTCGTATGTTGTTATCAATAAGTCATACAATGTGCTCTCTCATTCCCATCCATTTTGGTAATAAAGAAGACACCGTAATGATATCTTCGATTGTTATATTTCAACACCGTATGGTAGGAAACACGAAGAAAAAGAAACCCTTTGGATTCACCTTACCAGTCCTCCATATCTGCTTCAAACACGTAATGGTGGTTCTGTGAGAAATACTGGCAAACTAAACTGCAACTTTTATCAAAAAAGATGCAACTTTGTAGTGAGTGGTATTCTGCACTGGACATACCACAAAAATGTGCATTGTTGGAGCTCAATCTCTGCTCTACTGATATGGTCTCTGGCTCTAAGCGTTCAACTAGATGTCCGTTGACTTAGGCAATTAGAATAAATAGCAGCGGTCCCCCCAGTAAATGCCTGATTAAAAGCATGCTCATTATACAGTACCATGATTTACACGAGACAGGAACTATGAGGATGCATTTATGATTGCAGAAAAAATACATTGTTTTTCCAACAATAAACGATGGTTTTAGGGGAAGATTCTGCAGTAAGAGGATCCGTTTGTCTGATGCGACAAACTGCAAAAATTAATTTTACGAAACAAAGGTGTCTAGTAGAAATCGCAACCTATGCTTGCACCAGATGTCAATGTTCCTTTAAATAAAACCTTCTATTCAAGACTAGTTTGTGAGTGAGTGGCTGATACGCATTTCTGACCGATGCATTTCAGCCGTAGAACCAATCACTTTGCATTCTCGCACCAATACCAGTTAATGTATTGTTGAAAGATTCTAGGCTACAAAATTTTCAACTCTAAATCAAGATAGAAATGGGCACACTTTTAAGTGGAAGGGCATTAAAGAGTAGAAAATGTGTGCAAAGTGGAAAACAGGTTACGTTGCAGGGGTAATTGGTCAAAATGATAATGAATGCGATAATAGGACTTGGTGCCGAATTAAAAACCGAAGCGAGACGCGTGGGAGCAATCCTAGTGATAAATAAGATGGGTTATTACTAAACAACCCGAAGCTTAATGGTAGATTGTTGGGAATACCGAGTGGTCAAGCTCCATGTCACGTCGAAGGGAAGATAAAACAAGTCTCGCGGTGTGCCTTCTGACTGGGATTTCCAGAAAGCACGTATTTGTATGCCCGACTGGGAATCGAACCTAAGTCTTTGGCAACCTTCGTGTCAAATAAACCTGATACACTACTGTCTCCCACAATCGACCCCACTTCAAGTGCTAATCTTAAATAAACCTCTTAGTTAATTTAAGTTGACTACTACTCAAGAGTTGTGCAATGCTCAAACAGGCAAAAACAATGAGCCAGTGAGCTTAGCGCGAAAAAAAACGACAACACGAGTTGTGCTGAACCTGACCCCACACCACTGTGACGCGTGATGCTAGTGCATCAGGCCACAGAAAACTAGAAGCCTCCGAGGTGTGTTGTTTACCAAGAAATTCCCACCACATTAGCGCGCATTTAAACACTCCTCTAAAATAAGACCATTTCCATTTAAGGCCTCGATGTAGTTTTTGAATCCATTGAATGCAATTATCTGATGGCTCTTATTAAAGTTGACCATCACATAGAAGTCTCAAACACAGCGGAATAACATCAAGATAATGATGGCCTTTACGTATTGTGAATGTGAATTAGACCACAGCATTCTTGATTCATGTACAACCCAACACCCAATGTCATCTGAAATTGTGGAAGTTTGCAGTGACAGTAGAGAGGGAGTAACTCCTTTAAAGAAGAAATTTGAATGAAACTGTTCTCAGGATTATGCATTTCTAGTAAATATGGACCGCGCTCATATGCAGGCGATAACGTAGCACACGGAGTTGGTATCGCTATTCTAATACCCCTGAATATCCGTAATCGGCAGCTAAGGCAGATAATAACACCACCCTGGTGTTGACAGAACCAAATCAAGATTTAAGACCTTCGTATCAGAGCGTTGAATTGGAATCTCAAGTACGATTGATTCTGAATGCGTGTTTCCGGGCAAATAGAACATCTCGCAGGCATACCGCGATTCGGTGGCAGTTTATACCAGAACGTTTATGTCTCGATCTCTCTCAAAACGTCATCGGTTCCATTACACTGTTCTGAACAATCGTAAAATATGCTTGGGCCCAACATACACACACTGGCACTAAAGTGCGAATCTGGGTTTCGAGCGGTGTTAGGCCCACGTCTTTGGCTCGAAGCACAATCGTCATAGTCTTGACGAGAGTACATCGCAAACATTTATCCAAGTAAGCAAATTAGACAAGAACGTTTCGTTCCACTGGTTAAAGTGAGTGTATCAGAGTGGTGCAGATAGGCGAATGAGATAATCTTTCAAATATGCGACCTCTTAAAAAGGATCTGAATCGTTGTCCTCATCATCTGACAGGTATTGACGTCTCTGGGAGAGAAGCTTATTGAGAGCAGCACTCAAAGAAGCCTCCAGATCACCACGACGATCCTCACTCACAAGAGCCGGTGGTGGCGGTTCGCTATCGACCTGAAATGAAAAGTAACGAAATGACACCTGCTGCTACCAAAGCACGCACAGAATACGTGACTAATCAACCCCGCAGTTGAACATGAAAGACTTCTTGTTCAGTGTGGCATGGAGAGAAGTTGGTGCCAATTTAAAGCTTTGCAATTCTTGCGCAGCGAAAGCCGATCACGGCTCAGGGAGCATCGAGGCTGAGGCCGTTACTACTAACGATCCACCCAAAAAGTTCAACAGAAGCATTGTAGTTTCTATATGCGGGAAAGTGCTGACATGATAAGGGTGGGGAGAGGTGGTCACTGAAGAAACCTTGAACTTACATTCTTGAGCCTGTCTTTGTTGAAAGATCGGATTTCATCCGAGATAGAGAGTGGGATTGCAGCGGGTGGTCGCACTTTGTCTCGCTCTCCACCCGCAGAAGTGGGAATGAGGGGAGCAGGAGGGTGTGGTGGAGGAGGGGGGGGAGGAGGAGGTGGAGGTATAGCTGAACCCCCCGTTTCAGATCGTGGGAGGGGCGGAGGTGGTGGTGGGATTTTGGGCTGTGAGGGGAATGACGCAGGAATAGGAGGAGGCGCTATTGACGGCTTTTGGGGGAAGGATCGTGGCATTGGGACTGGCGGAACTGAATGGGTAGGCTGGTTGAAGTTTGTAGTTGGTGGCTGAGGCGCTTGACGCACAGGATGTTTCATCGCCTCATTTAACTGTTCGAAAAAGCAAAAACCAAAGGGTTTAGAAAATCCCATTCTACCATTGCAGCGAATCAATCAGACAAATTAAAAACTCAAAAGTTGCATTAGCAATACTTTATGCCCCATTTAAAGATTAAACAACGCACCTACTGCGAGTTTGACTCGAATACACGAATTAAGCCCTACAGAGGGCATGCTCTACACCACTGCAGCAGAAGTGGCAGGTTTAGAGATAACCAGTCTGAAGCTAAAGCCTGTTACTGTTGCTCGCATTATTCATGTGCCTTTACTTAAAGCGATGTAAGCATTGATTTTGAGGCTGACCATAATCGCTTTACCCTGTTATACACACTCACGCATTGACTTGAGGAACTTCTGACCTCCAGGTCACGATGAATAACGCGGTCGGGTCGAGAAAAAAGCCTTGTCAACCAGAAAGGATTCCAACTGCACGGTCCAATGTGCGCTGTTTGGCTACCCCCCATCACTGATTACTGACAAACAATATTTCCGATTCAGTCTCAAAAGGGTACATAGAGAGGCAAAATGATTACATAACTAACCTTATCGAAACCACATTTTTCTTTGATGAAATTAACCGCAAATTGCTTTTCTTCCTCTGTCTTAACTTGCTCACCAAGACCACCCAGTTCCAAAAAGGCCTGAAGGAGCTCATCTTGCAAACCAGAGGCGTCAAACTGCTGTGAGTCTTTGTTAAAACCAAGGTGTTGGATGTGATGAAACCCAAATGGGCGGCTAATCAAATCCGATCTATTGTGCTTTGGCTAAAACAAAAGCAAAAATTCAACGAAAGACTGCCTTAATCAGGTTAACCGAAGACTTCAGTTGCAAAAGTGCTGAAAACACTTCCGATGATGAATACGAGCATTCAAGACAACACAGACCTTGGAATTATACCATTATTTCAGGAGTTCATCAATGGCGTAGATGGCTGGAGGACATATCTCAGACACAAGGAAAATAGACCTTTACCACGAAACGGTGCCAAGGAAGACATGCGGGTAACATTAAACGGTCAGCAAAACATAACTGTGGCCAGATCTCTCAGAATCCTTTTCCGCAAGTAAACGACCACATGCACTCTCAGCATTGAAACCACGCAAAACGCATTTGTACCCTTTGCAAATTACTACGAAACGATTTTCCACAATCACGGACCTCAGATTTCACACAAATTACTCCTGTCAAAAATATAAAAAGGTCACATGAAGCTAACTGCAAGAGATTATTTCACCGTTTTGTGTTTTCTGACAAACACATCGCTGCAATGTCAAAAACAAACACTCCACACATTATTGGTGGAAGAAGCCACTAAGACCGTAAGCGCTCAATAAAGGACCAGGTTCGTATACATGGAAGGAGATTCGGCTCAAACACTCAACTCACCTAATTTGATACTCAAATACGAATCTGCCTTATAGGGAAAACGTTCCAGTCATTATGCAATTCTACTCTGCATGATCGACAGATAAACGTTAGAGCCAAGCGTTGCCGTCGCCAAGCTAGGGGAGTTACATTTAAATGAAAATAGACCATATTCAAAGACGTGCATGCCCTCGGATGTTACTACAGAATAAAAAACAGCCTCAAGCTCTAGTTACGCCATTTTGGGGAAATTCCTATTCAGTAAAACCTGCTTAACGCCCACCGCGCTTTAAAACTATAAGAATAATTACTTAATCACCGATGGAAGTGGAAATTACATAAATTAAACCTGTCACAAAAGTCAATGTGATCAGTTGTTCACCAAAATCAAGATATTTTCTGTTGGTCTCGAATGTTAGTTGGCGGTACAAAACCGCAGGCGGATGATAACTGAAGTACAAATGTAAACATGAAACTAAAAAGACAAAATATCAACTGGGTGAAATTCCAAATGGGGTCGGCCCAGCCAGTGTTGAGCCGAAAGAAGATGCGGTGCAGGGAACAAAATTAGCCAAATAACCATTAAAAAATAGTATTCCAACGATAGCGTTAACGCATAAGACAACTTAGAAGGAGATATTGACCTTTGACATCGTACTAATTACGCAGCGGTTACGTTTTAATAGTTTAACAGGCTTGGAAGAGTTCGACGAGTGATGAGTGAAATACACAAGTCGAATGGGAGTCAAAAGTGAGACGAAGAGGAGAACGTCTTTTCACCGTTGATGCAAGTGTCATGTGGGCAAATACTAATTTGAAACCACAAATAGTGTGAAACTCAAGTTTTCAACCTAGACCTCGTAAACAAAAACGAAAGTGGTTCAAGTTGTCCCAGAGAAGGAAATTCAACGAAATTACTTATTTTCGAAACGCGGCGGGTAACTGCGCAGAGAACTTGAATGCTATCAAAATAGTCGGTGAAATTATTTGAGAATTTGATTTAACCTTGGGAGGATATTGAAAGATCATGCCAACGAAATCTCATCTAATGCGATAAATATAATCAACAGCATATTTCCTTCGCCAAGAACACTAAAATAGGACCAGAACCATGAATATTTTTGGGTGGAGTACAACTGTTTCACACAGGATACTGTTCGTAAGTGCATGAGGTTATGAAGGAATGTGGTTTGATAAAAAAATGAGCAGTTACATAATAATTCACTAAAAACAGAAACACCCGATGGCACATTGTGCTTCGAATCACACTCAAACAAGAATTTTACTCGGATTGGCAAACTAGGTCTGTAACAAAAACCTGTGCAAATGGTTTAAGGAGATATCATGAGAAATGCCATCTTGATAACACTAAAAAACAAACTACGTATTCTTTCGTTTCCCGTTTTGAGCATTGACCCTGAACACAACTCGGATTAAACTTTATTAAGGCAGTGTTAACTTGACGCCTTTGAGTGACTTTCGCGTAAAATGGTTATACAATAAACATCAATACAGTCCAAAACACATGCCACTGGGATCTGTGAAAATATGGCAAGGATGATTGAAATCGCCAAATTTAACCCTAAATCACACAAAGGATACCGCTCGATAGTTTTCCGCAGACAGCACATGGGATAGCATAACTTCGTTGGTTCTGCCATTACAAAATTCTGACTAGACACGACCGTGACCCCGTGAAGATTAAAGTCATGATGAAAGGTATTAGACAACAACGCCAAACAGATAAAATAAAGAACGGTTAATCTGGCAGAAAACACCTTAAAAATAACGATACACTACGACTTTCCTCATTTAAAGACATTTCGCATCCAAAATCTTTGAAGGCTTTATGTAAGTGTGACCCTACCAAAAAGTGGAGCAATAACGGCAAGTGGAAAACATCATAATGAAAAGATGCGGAAACTCAAGTGGGACAAGGAAGCAAACGTTATAGGCGAACAAATACTACTAGAGCAAAACCTCAACGACATCTGACGCTGGCGATAAAAATCTGGCCTAAGTTCGAAGGCGACGTCAAGACATTGAAACCTGGCACTGGACTTGGCAATACAGATTGAAAAGTATTTAATGTGGAAGGATGGTGGACATAAGCCTACCTTCTTGCGAATGCTACTAAAAGTGCTACGGAATCGCGATGAGTGAGATGCATTGGCGGAGGTGCTTAGCAACTGGTTGACCGGTACTAGGTTCGACAGAGGTAAATTCGGTGCCCCACTGCCATTCATGGGGGCGGATATCTCGTTCATCTTGTTCATAAATTTTTGCATAATACGTGCCAAAACATTTTTGAACTTAACAGCCTCATCGGCTGCCGCAAAGGCCAGCCCAAGAGGGCCTTCGTCACCATTGAGTGTGGCAAACTCGCTCGTGTGTTCTGTGTATTCCATTTCAAGAAAGAGACGCTGCTCAAAGAGCTGGGACATCTTATCTAGGTTGTAGATTCGGATGTAGTAGAACCTGGTCGAGTTGTCGCGTTCAATGTCCGCGACACCGGTGTGGCTGCGGTGCCAGCCACCTTGGCCATCAGGCTTGTACAGCTGGAGCACAGTAACCACTCTTGGGATGCGTGAGGGACTGAGATAGTCCAAGAGCCGCTGGTTCTGCTCATCGCTGAGTAGACGACTAGCCGCAACATCTACCTGAAAGCGGGAGGGGGGAGTGATTAGGAAGTGCTTGTGTGGAGTCGATTTGGAAGAAAACGACTACGCAGGCGAATGAGGCGATGGGAAATGAAGGAAATGTATGGCTACGGACAACTGACTTCCATTATGCATCTTCGCGTTAAATAGGAAAGGTCTGCGAGTACTGGACCTTGATCCAGTTAGAAAATCGACAAACTAGACGAATAAACGAAGTCGCTGGAACATATGGAGCTGTCCAATTCACTAACGAGAGCGATTAAGGACAATCTAGTGATTTATGGCAATAATCACTAGATTATCATGCCTGTCATTCTTGAGTAGTTGAACTCAGAAGACAAAAAAGGACGACCTCGGGCAATGCGAAATTAAGGATCTAAACACACTTGGTACACACATTTCATAAGCAGGCACGTGGATAAGATGAGCATCTATACAGTTCCATGCACATGCGTATTAGTTAAAGACAACAAAAACATGAAGCGCAACGAAGGGCGAGAAAATCATAGAAGCATCATCAAATGCGTTTGGAAATCAGAATAAGACAATAGCATGCTCCATAAACAAAAATGGATCGGCGACAGGTACAACAGTCCAGCAAACAAATATATCAGAACGACAAAAGGCACTGTGAAAGCAACAAAAACTAGGATAATGGAGATTCGCAAAATAAACCAGAAAACGACCTTACTTTTGGTTTCCTCTGAACAAAAGCAAAAAAGAATTGACATAGATTTGGGTTATTTATCTGAAGTACCTTGTTCTGATAAATTCAACGAACGAAAGAATTTAATTGACTAGGTTTTTATTTACTCAACGATAACGCTTACACAAGCAAATAAGTTCATTAGCCACCGACATGCCCAGCGTTTTAATTTTAAAAAAAGAAGTACGATGTTAAATATAAATTGACGCAACCTACGATGACATAGTTAATGGCAACGCACTTTGCAAAGTTTACGACTTTAAACCGTCCATATGTTGAAATAGCACCCTCATTTGAGAGATTTGCCAATTCATCCTACACAGATGAAAAATGTACAAAACACGACGTGCACTTTGTGAAACACACGATTAACACTAGATATAACCAATAAACGAAAACAACACACCACAGGCTAAAGAAACAGCACAATGCGATTTCTGACAATACAAAAAGATTTGCGATGCCAAATTGGCGCCTGATGGTGACAAAAAATATTTTACGACCTCAGATTCCCAAATGCCTGGCCTGAAAGTGGGGCAAAATTTAAAAGCGATTAGACAATTTTTAATGAGGTTTGGGACATTAACTTTATCAAGCAAACATGTATCAGGATCGGAGAAGCGTGTTCAATAAAGACTTTAAGTGATTTTGCGGTCAAAGACTACATATTGGAGAGATTGAAGAACATGCCTATCCACATTAACCTAGATGAACACATACGACATTTAGGATCCGACGAGAGAACTCAACATTCGGTTATGCAACGACAAAGTACTTGTAGCAAATATCTAATGGAAAGATGTAATCCTTTTACCAGTATGTTTACGTTTCTTATCATCGGTATATTCATACGGGTGTTTCCAATCATCCACTTGTCTATAACATCTGGTCTTTGTCGTCAACATGTGCAAATCAACCTACACAATGAGGTGACTAGCGGGCCGTCAATATCGTGGTTTCGTAAACCCACCACCCTCTGTAGCCATCTTCAGACCTGTGTGTGGTGATTAACATCAAATTAATCAACTAAAAGCTTGAGACTATCCATCAAACCAAAAAGGCAACTATTCCTTTGTCATTTGACGGTGAATCCAGCTACATCTGAATTGAGCAGATAAAGGATGTTTGCACAAGTAAAAAGGATTAACTCAAGTCCAAAGTGCACATATTTTGGCGGCTAGAACAAAATCTATATAAAACAGTACAATGGGAATGAAAAATAAGCCCATCATACGATGACAGAGAGTTATCCATAGGATTTGCCACTAAACCAGGATTCACGTCGCTGACGAGATCTACTCACTGATATCACAAGCTTGCTTGTTAAAATGTTAGTAAGAATCCGTTCCACAGTCACATCAAAAGCAAAACCGCAATTAAACAAGCTGAAAACATTGCCACAAAGATGGAACGCAAACAGAATACGAGTAAAAAAGATTTGAAAAAAACATCTTGACCAGGACTACATCACAAAAAAAGTCAGGATAGCAAATATTAAGACTAAGAAAGGGGTTAAATTTGTACCGAGGACAGAAACCCACCATCGGAGGAAGTCACGGAACGATACCAGAAATAACTGAATTTGTGGATGTTTTATGACCAGTTAAAACAATTTAAATTTAGACCAGGTATACAAAGCACATGACTTCACGGTAATTAATATACAAAAGTAAGTTGATTAAATCCAAGGTCCATTTAGCATTATTCTACAAAGAATTGTTTGTCCAAACACAAGTGCTTTTTGAAACACTGCCTAAATTAGCTTCCCAAATTTTATAGGAATCCCGAATTGTTACTACGTGAATTCCAATACGTCGTAAGCAGACAAAATTTTGGCACGACTTGCCTTCTCACTAATGTGAATTTATAGTTGAATTAGCCGTAAATTCCGGGCCAGTGTGCCCGACTTGGCAAGCGATGGCAATGCACGAGATTATTGACATGCGCGTCAGTACTATGCGCCATAAAGATGGAAAGTTTAATTGTGTGACCTCATTTTAAAATAATGACGATACAATTCGGCATAAAAGGATACACAACTGCATCCACAGGGAGATGTTGTCAACAGTTGATTCATCATCCAACAATTGTCTCCAGATTTTTTCTTAAGGTATGAACTCAAGGTAAGCGTTACAGAATAGTCATACCTTAGTAAATGGTTTTGTGAATTTCTGCAACCCCTTTCTTAGTAAAATTGATCTTTCTTTGGCACGAATAGTACTTACTGTTGATCTGGCTCTCTCAAAGAAACCTGAAAGATCAAATCTGATGCCAGAACACTGCGTGTTAATCAAGCTAGAAAATGGTGGCTTACACAATTCCTTGGCATAGTATCAACGTTTGGCTATTTGCATCTTAATGCTGGGAGACTCCTGCTTTGCTTAAAACGATTTTTTATCCACTTAATTAAATCAAACTTTCCATGAATGAAAAGACGGTTCTTTGAGGCATGGCATCTCCACCGAAGTATTTACATGTTCATTCCTCGACTTTTTTGGTTTACCATTAGCAGGCATCAAAAATTAAAAAAAATGAATGTTTTGCCAGATTTCATGAAACATAGTTCGTTCGAACAGAATTTTATCATCTTCAGTTATGATTGAACGCATCCACCCTCAACTAAAGTGTGCTCTGACTAATTAAAATGAATTGACCAGTTGGATACGGTCAGTATTCTCTTCACGATCAGGTCAGTAAACACGTAAAGAATTAGGTTATTTATTTATATCAATGCCATTTATATCACCCGTTATGGCCTTAAACAATAAGTTGTATCGTAAACTTTCCAGTTTGAATGAGTAAGCTAAAGCATTCAAATCTGCTTTCGGGGACCTCACTTATCTATTTTCCACAGACAACTCCTTCGTTGCTTTTGAACTGCTGCTCCTAAATTAGGTGGACCTTTTAAAACACTTAGTCAAAAGAGATTTTATCCTAAGGCACAGTGGTAAATATAAATTTTCGGCAACTGCATTTATCTCTTCCATTCTAGTGCACTTCTGCATGCGCCCACTTATATATGTGGTGGGAGTCCTTGAGGAAGAGTACAACCTAATGTGCATGGACCAATAGGAAGAAGGAGGGGAAAATGAATGCGAAGGTTGTGACGCGCGCCATTCGACCCACGCACGCCGGTCTGGCCTGTTCTTTGTCCTCCTCTCCCTTCCCGCACTCTTGCCTTCCGCAAGGCACGCCCGTGAGTCCGAGGGCAACGCCAACCCTCCTCGCGGCCATCCCTTTCCCTACTCCAACTCTCCCAAAGCTCTTGCCCTCTGAGTTTGTATGCGGTAGTATGGAATACATCCGGTTCTTCCAGCTATTCTTCTATCGTATGCCTGGTAGCTAACCATGATGGCGCGGCTATCTAAGAGGGACGGGCTAACGGTCATCTCCCTATCTAGGTCCCCACTCGCTAGGCACGTTACAAGGTTGATGTTTATATTACGAAGGCGATAGTAAAATTATATAATTGTAAAAATCCTGACAATCCTGTCAAAAACTGAGTTCTGTCGAATCGGGGTTTAATGACTGCAGCAGCGACCCGTCTGGTTAATCAGATTCATTCTGTTTTACGCAAAGACTGGCGTGGTTCCATGTTAAAGACAAAAGTAGATGTTGTCAGAGAGTGTGAGCACAAATTTATGAAATTGAAAAAAAAAGCCAAATGTGAGACAGCAGCTTGTGTGATTGTTAAATTCTATTGCTAACTAGTTTAATCAGTCAACGTGGCGAATTCGTGCTGAAGAGTTTACATGTGTTGAATATTTTTGTGAGATTTTATCAAGTACACTCATTTAAGGCTAAAGGAAACCCCATCTGGGAAGAATTGTGCAAAGCCCTCCTAAGTATCGCTGTGAATTTAGTCAGACTGATGATGCATCCGTCTGTAAAGAGATTCCAGAAGGAAGCTCATTAACATTTTTTATCATCCACGCCGATGCGTTTGGGGCCGACCATGGCAGGGTTCAGCATTATGACTGACTGCTGACGCAGGCAAGTAATCCGACTAATTCATCTTCTGTTCAACATCACCACTAAAAACAAGTCTACCAAACATTAGTTTTGCGAAAATAAAAACTTCTTGAAATATTGCCGAGCTTTAATCACACAAAATCTGAATTTTGAGTGTCCATTCATTTGGGCGCTGTTCTTCCTTTCTTTTGACTTGTTTAGTAATGCCGGCTGTAATGCACCACAGAATATTCTCCCAGATTACATTGAGTGCCCAGACCACAAGCAGAGAACCATCACTTTTGACTTCAACACAAATTTTCATCCCAAAATTCTACAAGGTCGGATCATCAAGAGTCAACTCCCGCCAATTCAAGGTATTCACCATGAATGAAAATTCGATCCAACTTCTGAACTCTGGTCGCATTGTTCCAAACCACATGGAATAGACGATGGGAATCCGGTGAACCCACATTCGGGGGTAGAATTCAATCCAAAGAGGAGCCGCATTTTACTTTCAATATGTTTATATATAAGTAAATAGAAAGTGAAAATTTTCCAATCAAGAAACCATCGCCACGGAAGTAGATAATGGGTGGCAGGGGCTACACGGAAACAGTCTGTAGGCTAACTGAACAGCAGAAGCACAAAATAAGATGGCTACAACCATTACATAATAATTTGCGGTTCTGTAACACAGTCCTTTATTTGCTTGTGCGGCAGCACGCGCCCACCATTCACATATATCTCGTCTGCGACCTCAACATCTTCACCCAACACCGAGACATTCTCCATTCGGACCTACGAAACACGAAGAAAAAACACGGAAGGACTGTTGAATGAATCGTGCATACATGTCATCCAAACAGACCATTCGAAGCAAGCAACCGTCAAAAGAATGCCTAATAAGCTCCACCCAATTTAATTTAATCATGAGACTCTTTGTGGGTTACAAGTCCTCTTTGGGTACATACAAGGAGGCAAGACATTGGGGTTTTACATTCAACAACACCCACCTAAGCACTAAATAGGTCGATTCTGACCGACCGAGGGCCACATTAGCAGGCATCACACCACTACATGCCAATGCATTCAGTAGATGACATTTAGTGTAAAAAATGGCTAAGCGCCTGCATTAGTGCGTAAAGCTTCTGTCTAAACATTCGAACATAAACCAAGGTTGTTTACAGAAGTTTCGTTGAACAGTCAGGGCGATCAATGTGCATTTCTAGACACACCACGCTCAAGAATAGAGATCTGCATGAGACATGTGTGTGACCTTGTGGCATTAGCACGAGCGTTTTTATAGCATGGAGGTGTTACTATGTTTTTCTACGTGGCGCTGTTTATTTGCACGAACGCAATCCACAAAACCAAAGCCTGCAAGTAGTGGCGTTTGGCACGAATTCGTGGCATTATATCAAGACGAAACCATCTGACAGTGCAGGAACCGGGGCTCGACGGCCTTCAGGAAAAATCTCACCCTCTAACATCGTAATTTACCCATCTAACAACTAGCCCTTGGTTGACTTGTATTGGTGTTTAGGTCACACTGAGGCGCTGGTAACAGGCAGAAGGACAAGCCATTACCAGACTTCTTTTTGGCAGACCGTATGCATGGTGACTTGAGTGCAAGCTGGTGACGTGCCTTGTTATTACAACTAGACCTGTTTTTACACTCTAGGGGTAGAAGCAACGCAATTCCAGAATTACCAAAGACTCTAAGCATTGACTGGTGGATGTATGCTTCAATGTGAAGCATTTAATGCTCAAGCATCTTTTCCATAACTATGCCCGCATGCACAATAGCTGGTTCAGTTAAATGAATGGCCTCGTCCCCACATTGAACTATCTTTGCACAGTCCTTTGCATTCGAAGTGTTTTCTCTTGATCACATTACGTTAGTGAAACTGACGTGGTTTACCAAAAGTGGATGAAACTGGCAAAATCTTACATTCAACGGGGATTAGGATAAACCTAAATGCATGCCACAGCATTTGCGGCCGGGGACCGCAATGTGCATGTGTTTCGTGTCCCAACCAAATTTGACAGCTCAGACCCTTTCTGCTTGAAATGGGACCAAAATACATTTCATTGATGGCACGTCAAATCTACCCGACAAAGCCGACGAGTAATTCGCTATATTCAAGTGCATTTAACCCGAATCATAAATAAGATGGTTATTTGGTGTCTCTGCGGTTATTCAAAACACTATTTTAGCCGAATGAGAAGACAAATAAATTAGAATTTTCGAGTCAAGCCACTTCTAGCTAACTTTAAAACCACGTACACGAAAGTCAAAACGCTACACTTCTAGTCGGGAATTTGGGGAGGTCGATTGCGTCACTTTAATGAATTACTAGGAGTAGTCAGACTTATACCAAACGTTCATTGCATAATTTTGCGCACGCGCATTGTTGAAAGACTTGCGTGTTTCCCCTTACTAATATGCCCGATGTCAAGCCCGCCACTTACCCATCTGCCAACTAAGCAGTCCCATCCGATGATGCAGGAACTGAGCCAGGAGTGGTTTTGCACTTTACAGCCACGCAGTAGGGTCGAGGATTGTATACGAACCCCCTCCTCAACCACGACGTCCGGTCCAATGACAACGTCTGGTCCTATCAGGCTGCTTTCGCTCACCTTAGCTGATGGGTCCTGTAGTAAACAGAGTAAGTAGCTGAATGAAAATAAGAGCAATTCACTAACAAGTTCCATATTTATGGACGGAAGTAAAAGAAAACTTAAAAATAAGTACTCTTTTTTGTGAAGAATGACAGCTAAACGCTTTCGTACTTGCCTGTCAAGAACGGCATACGATAACTCTGCACTGTACTGCTGGATATCAAAAATCTAAATAAAATTACCTCACTTAGGTTTTCTGTTAATTTTTGACGCAGGAAATCAGCGAAAAACACCAGCATTAGGAAAGTAAGACAAGTTACCTGTAGAGCAGACTAAAGGGTAATTCTTCAAAATTGCATCATTGCTCTTTCCTAAATTTAACTCACTAGCTAGGGAGAAGTGCTGATTATAGGGTAAACGTGAATGGAAGATTAAGAAATTATGGCACGGGGCTACATTATATCGAAATAGTCATAAAACAACTGAAACGACTGTTTTGTGCCACCGCATAAATAGCATGGAATAAAATCATTCTGATTACAGTGAAGAATGCTTGCAAAGCACCAACCAAGCAAACAGTGGGGCCTTACAATCATGACATTTCCACAGATATTTGGACCGGTCGCGAGGCTCTTAGGGTCAGTCGCGGCAAGGTAGGTAAGGTAGAGAGCAGTGCCGGTAATGAAGTCTTTCGGCTGACCCACATCCATCCAAAAGCCTTAAAGAAACAGCCGATTAATTAAATTACAAATAACAGAACTGTCAAAACAATGGACTTTTCATTTAACAACACAGTAAATATTCAAGTCGAGTGTTCAAGTCAGTACTTGCCGAGGACGTCTAACAACAGTTGTGCTGGGAATTGCTTGAAGAAACTATTAGTCAATGGTGTTTGCATTAGACAGTGAAAGACCAGGGCCTAGGAGTTGACACTAACCAAACAGCGACAAAAGCTGCAGAGACGCTGACCTTTGATTGGCAAGCAGTAGAGTTTGCCATCCTCGGCTAGCTGCGGGAACACCTCTTTCTCGATTGACGTTGGTTTCAACTAATAAAGAAGGACACGTCGACACGTTAGTGCGTGAATTAATCGCGATAAAAAAAAACAACCGCTGAACTAACTAACCGGAATGCGTGAAATGACACTCGGGTTGAGCAGGTAGATTCCAGCGTTGATTTTATTTCCGACGAAATCGGGTGGCTTTTCAACGAAGCGTTTGACCCGACTTGTCTCCTCCTCAAATATTACTACGCCAAATTTTGAGGGTTCTTCAACCTTTGTTAACTGCAGCATAAGATACAGTTTAAGGTAAGTCTTAACGGCAGTTTCATTATAATCTTTAAAATGTGTATACAAATTGCAACTCAGCAAACACTTTTGGGAAATTCGCAGCAATTTAAAAAAAAAGCAGAGAAAAGCTAGCATTTGATCACATTTTATTCTACAGAATATCACATTGGGTTGAACGTGGTCAACACCGCAGGTTTGTCAGCGATATCGAACTACGAAACAGCAAATGTGTATTTGCTTGCATTTTACCAAAAAAAAAAACAGTCGCAGAAAGCACAAGTAGAAATGTGAAGACATTAACTTATCAGCTTAAGCGACCGACAGTGTTCTGTTTTATTCATTGCTTGTGGAGTCATTGAGTGATTTATATAATCTAACAGTAGTGTGACTGAGTCGTGCCATCACCCACAAGCCTTGAATAGTTTGATTGGGGACAAAGTCAACAGGTTGTGCAGTCGAGGCAACCTACCGCGATGGTGGCTTCGCCACCGTGTTTCGCATGAGCCTGCTTCAACTGCTCAAAAGGGAAGGCACAAATGACATCACTGTTGAGAACGAAGAAGGGCTCAGACGAACTTGTGAGCCACTTTGCGGCCAGAGCTAACGGGCCAGCTACACGAATTGACAAAAAACACAACCTCTAGCAATAAAAAATACCATTAAGAAATGGAGTCGAGGCCTTTGACTTGGGAGACGATATTAATTAGGCACACGACCAGGGATGTGAAAGTGAATTGGGCGGTTGACGATGGGAATTGACATAAAATGATAAGAACAGCGTGAGAGCGTGGGAAACGTGTGTTGATAATAATACTAATAACTAGTTAATGGTTTTTCCGTAAACATACTGGCATGCGTGAACTCACGGCTCAAGCTACACTGATCCGAATGCATACCTACTAATCAGCATTGGAGTGGGATGCGAGCCAAAATCGTCGCTGACGCAAACCGGCCCTGTAGAGGTTATCGATAAAGTGCATTGCAGTTTTAATAATTATCCTTTGTGCATTATAAGATACTGGTCCAAGTTTGGACACTCTTGAGGGGTTAAACCAAGCCCATACGGAATTGTTAAAGAGGCCAATTTTATTTTCAAAGAAGAGGAATGTTATAACTGCAAATTGCACTATTTCATCTTTATAATTTGAAGTGATGTCGATTTGAAATGGATTAAAACCACGCAATGCACGAATTATGTCCTTGCAAGTTATTTCAAAAATGCTGGCTGGCAATGTATGTGTGGGCTGCACACCACTTAAAATAAATTGATCCACATGGATTCAATAAACAGCATACAGGGATATTGGTTTAAGTGTAAATTTATTCACTTCATGAGGGAAAACATGCTCATGTTTAAAGTACAATAAGGCAGTGAGGTCACAACGCCCATCATGTATGTTTACAGTAAAACGAAATGATTTAATGCATTCGGGGAACTAGTGGCGATGGACTACCGATTACAAAATTAAGCGTCAACGACTCAGGTAAACGCACCTGTGCCAAGCGGCTCGGATTCGTAGGAAAATATAATATTAACACCAAGCTAAAAAAAATAAGAAGATGCATGACACTATCGTTTCACATACGTAATTAGAATCATACTTAGTCGAGTTGAGCTTACACGGGCTTCGTGTTTTCGAACCTCGCTTTCCAGGAGATCACAACGATCCGCAGACTTGCTTACGGCAAGGATTATTTCGCTTACACCGGCCTGAGATACGAGCAAAGGGTGAGCCTCGGAATACGGGTTTAGAAGTGTTAAAACAATTCTTACTTCAAATTACTGTAAAAAATGCTAAGGAGATGGTATGCATTTACTAAATGGCGCTAAAAAATATTTTTGTGAGGCACTTAACAAGAAATCGTGTATTCTAATTTAGGCGCCAGATTTAGCTAGGGAAAGACGACAGCTGGGAGAGCACATAAAAAAATCAGGTAGGCATGTCATTCTTCAATGACGATGCTAAACTAATCTGCGTCAATTGCGTCCTAATCTGGCGTTAAATGTTTGAAATTATCCAACATGTTTATTTGAGAATTCGATTTACCACCATAATATTTCCAGGGCAATAATTTCCAGAACAATTTGCAGCATTAGACATAAAGTTGCCTGTGGAGCAAACGAGCGCTGATGGGACTGAAATACAGACTGCCCCACCTAGTTCGAACCATCGACAATTAAATCAATTTTTATTCGTACCAAACTAGTCGCTACACATCCTTGGCTTTTATAGAGTACTTTGTATTTTGTCAATTTGAATATCTAGTCAGTACAATCTAAATACAGACAAGTCATTCTTGAGTCTCATCACCCTGGTCAACATAAAAAATATCAGACCAAAACTATTACACTAATTTGCCCAATGCTTACTTTTATATGAGTAATAATCACGTTTTGTACTGATTTTTAAACATCTTTATGTATTATAATCTCCTAGACAGTCTTTTATTTTTAGAAAAATTGACCAAAAAGGGTTAAACAAATTATTGAACATCTTAAAACCAAAATAGATATGCATGCCTATGGATGGGTTGGGAAACGGCAAGCTCCACAATAAGAATGGAAGATAATTTTTGTATTTGATCGCTAAATAACAAAAGCATACTTTAACTAAAGCTTCGATCTGATGAAGCAGCAACGGTTTATTGCAAAATTCCACGATAGGCTTTGGGAAGCTCAGAGTCAGTGGCCGTAACCGCGTTCCATATCCACCAACGAGGATTAAAGCCTTCATTATGGTAACGTCCTAGACTATTCTGAAAACAACAAAACACGCAGGAAAAAAAATGGTAACTGATTGGCAGAAGAACAGATCAGTAGTGCGCGACAACAAATAAAGTCTGCTCATTGAGGCATTGTTAAGACACTTTAACTGCTTATATTTCAAATGCAAAGTGACAATGACTAAAGTGTACGAGATTACAATGTCAAGCTAGTAGAGCACGCACGAAGCGTTTGAGGTTTCTGGCGAAGAAGATACTTGAAAGGCTCTAATGCATAAAATTTTCAAGGCAAGCGCTAGCCAAGGGGACTAAGTCAAAAATACGTTATGGTTAATAATTTACTTTGCAATTTAAGGCACTGCATTTTTCTGGCCTTAAAAGGTGGGGGGGGGGACTATCATCCAACACGAGGATTTTATAAGTTGGGGCAGCTGAATACGTAACTTCAGATTTCACATCAATCACATTCTTTAGACACGCGGACCTTAAATAACGGAACAGCAGCGTGTTTGCCACACCCACGAGACTTGCACAAACCAACATAGCAGCAGAACACTATAAAGACCTATGAATTACTTTACTAAATAATGCGGAGCAAGGAATTGAATAGAAATTTAGGTCATGGTACGTGAAATATGAGAACAATAAGCGATCTCAATTTTTACGAATAAATCAATGTTTGTAGATTGATGTAGAAACGAACAGACACAAATGAAAATCGTAAACGGAGAAGCACTTCAGAGGGTGGTTGATACTAAGCAACCCACGAATTCAACCTAGAAACCGAGTAACAAAAATGAACCCCGACCAACGGCTGTATATAAAACAAAAGGACAAAATGCTAAGGTGGGTGAAGAGACCACGGATATTGATTAGTAGTAGATTGCAAAAAAGTGTGAGTGGTAACACAATTAAATTGCAAGACCTGCAAAAAAGTTTAGTGAACAGAATTAATGAATAAAGAGGAGAACGTTACGGTAAATAAAGGATAATTTGCATTACCAACATCACCAGGAGGAATAGAACAGTCAAAACATGGGCTGAAGAGGTATTCAATGCAGTCAAAACGATGCGTCTGCAGAGGTGTAAGCATATGACAAAAACATTAGACACTTGTTTCAATTATCAACAGAGTGAGGTAACGTGGTTCGTGGTTTCAAAGCGACACTGCAAGAAACAGTAACCAAGCAATACATAAAAGGATTTAAAAAAAATTAGATAGTTAGCAAACAGCGTGCTCAAATAGTGCACACCCAGCTAAATGCACAAAGATTAGAAAATGTAATTTCAATGATAACGAATTTACTTGCAAGAAAGGTACACACCTAGCCTACTCGACTCAAAACTCACAGCACACCACAAACCAATAAAACATCGCCAAAGATAACGTCAAGGGCACATCTGCACCCCAAATAAACAAAGCTCTGAACAAGCTCTCCAAGTAGAAAGCCTACAAATATTAATATTGTGCTTTGGATAGTAAAAAAGGCACTAAAACGTTTGCTACATACTATAAAACAATAACCTTACCTTTGTGGATCCGTAAACACATCTGCCCAAATTACCACAAGGTTAAAATACTTGGCAAATACACCTGCATTTCTAAATATACCAATAATGCTTAATTTATTAATTATACGTTAACTTTTTATATGAAAAAGAGCCAGTTCAGTATTAATAGTTTCCTTCCTCTGAAATTGTACATTTAGAACCGAATGTACATGATTTATATTGAAGAAATAATTGCTTGCTCTATCAATGCATATATTCGAAACCGAATGATTATTGTCCTAACATAATGCATCTTTTTAATAGATATATGACATCAGGAATTATAACGTTAAATGACAATTGTTACCACAAGAACGACGTTCAGTTCTATCGTCATTACGTAAAGACGGAAGATGTTTCCTCCGAAAAATGTTGCTCTAAAGGTATTAAGGCAACCAAGCATTAAAAAATTATAGGCCTTTTTTTAGACCTTTCAAAAGTGATTTCCAGAAGACATTGCCTTTGGTAAATGCCATGCATTAATTATTTACAAAACATTCAAAACTTTTTCTAAAAAGTGCATTACTATCCCAGGTAGAAGTGTGAAGACAGAACGTTTTATGTAAATCCTTATCAATACTATATTGCCTTATATAACCAGTAGGAGCTGGAGTTCTATAGATGTGTAACATTTTCTGTTTTGCATGATTTTGCATGATTTGTTTTTCTAAGACCAAAATATTGGAATGATTATTAACATGCACTATTTAATTATTTGGTCAGTTTCTTGGCTATTATCAGACGCTTTTCACAAATTTAAAACTGCTAACCGAAGGCCACATGCAACCAAATAGGTGGGCTTAGAGATGTCCTGTATACTTAATCATCGTCTTAAGATTTTCATCGGCAGTTGTTGCTCTTTTGAATCGTGGAAGCTCTGCCATGGTTTCAAAGTAGCTTTACGTTATTACCCTATCCTGGGGAATTTAGTGCAATTCATTCGCTCGAAAGAAAATAGTGCCTTTCTC
>UXSR01005455.1:50740-62043 GCA_900604375.1 Mesocestoides corti
TTCAATACTTGCAATTAAGAATATATAATTCGTATAACAGTTCTATTTTAATGGCACCCAATAATCAAAATGACATTAATAACAATTTTTTTACTTTTAAAACTTTACGTAAGTGTAGAAAACAAGCAAATTGTGCTGAGTATTGATGTAAAGGCAATTAAATTTGCATTTTTGTTGTTGATAAATCCAAATAAATCCTTCATACAAGTTACCTGATTTGAGTACTAATAATATAATAAAGAAAATTTTATTAAAATTATTTTTGTATATTAAATGACGCAACCATAAATCGGGTTGTGAAATGGAACTATTTGTTAAGGCATTTGTTTGAATGCTGTAATTGTGATGTAGCTTGTCTACCAAAACGAAATTTGCGTCCATTTTGTTTTTTTGGAGTTTGCGGTTCTAGTTCACCGTAATATCGTCAAGTCATTTTGTAAAGTAAGTTTTTAGAAACTAACATTTGTGTTCCTGTGTTTTGACTCTGTTGTATTTATTGTATATGCATTACATTTCAATTTCACCTTTGCGTATTTGCTGTGATAATTTCGGTTGATTTTGCTTGATAAGTTTATTTCTAATTTGTGTGGCAGAACGTTTTATGGGGTCAGTATGCATTAATTAACTGGAAATTATGAATCCCCAGCTGTGTTCTTTTCGAACTCTTTTGTTCATATGGCCTGACCACAAATATTACTCCTTGCTGATTTTCGAAGCAAATTTATTACGCTGAATTGTGTATCATTGTCCAACATTTCTTTTCCTTTTTGCAATGTATGTGTTAATATAGTTCTTTCAAACTGGAACCGAATTTCGCTCCATTCTCTATGCCCCCACGTGGGCCTACCCCACCGTTGACAGGCCATTCACCTGGCGGAAATCCTACATGCCGGATGCAATCTGCCGTCATGACAATGTCTGGAGGCCCTCAACACCCAGGTCATCTCGGACCACCTCCACAACCGCCCCATTCACAGATGCACCCAGGACCTATGATGCTCCAGGTTGGCGGCCCAGGTGGAGGCATTCCTGGCGGTCTTTCAGGAGTTCATTATGCACCGCATGGTCCACTGCCTCCCGGCGGTCATATTCCAGGTGGCTCTGATCGATCAGATCATGGCATGCCTCCGATGCAGCCCGGTCAGCAACAGCAGCTTGGTGCTTCTATGATGCAGCACCATCACGGACCTCCACAAACTGGACCCATTGGTATTCCGTCTATGGGTCCGCATCAGCAAATGCCACCAGGACCTATTCCCCCTCACGGCCATCCGCATCATCTTCACCATCCTGCCCACGGACCTTTATTGTATGTTGTTTAAGTTTTGTGATTTCTCGTGCTTTCGTGCCATGATTCTAAACCCACCTTTATTTCTTAGGTTGTATACACGAGCTATAGTTTTTTGATACTATTTATATTTTCAGGCACCGTAGTGGATTACAGCCTGAATTCCGGATTTATGAACTGAATAAGCGCCTGCAACAACGAGCAGATGTGAGTTTAGGTATATCTCACTCACGTATTTAGGAAAGCGATAGTCAGTGGTGGGAAGCATTCACCACCGATTTTTTTGATGACGATGCAACAATTACAATCACTGTACGTCTGGAGGATGGGCCAAAGCATTTTAGTAAATATGATTGCTTGTTTTACTAATAATCTCACCTTTAGATATTGGCCGAACATTGATCCCGCGTTATTTTCGCAGCATCTTTGAGAGTGGTTGTAGCGAGCTCTACTTTAATCTTCGTCATACTCGAGAGTCTTTCCACAATCCCATATTAACACTTGACTCCGAATGCGCTAATATGGTTATGAATATGATTCGCCCATTCCCCACAACTGTTGTCGTTGAAGCCCAGTTTTCCCTTGGTTTTACTTTGGACGAACTCATGCGTATTCGTACTTGGACGTTTCAAATCCGATCTCATCGGGAGCTTATAATGCGCTCCATGCTAGGGATCCAAGTACGTCAAAGCGTCTCATGACCTTTACTAGTCTCTAACCTTTCCCAGGTTTTTTAACTTCGCCTTCGTATTTTCCTTGTCCATAGGACCCCGCCTTATTCGAGCAAGTATCAAAAAATGTTACCAGGTCAGGCATAATGGCAAACACCCTACATTTTCTTCGGCTGTGTGTAATCCTGGAGCCAATGCAGGAACTCATGTCTCGCCAAAAGTTCCAGAATCTTTCTCCTCGTGAATGTCTTCGGAATACACTCATGCAGCGCTGGAAGCGGATAACTTCAATGCAGAACCAACCAACTAAACCTGGCACGTTTATGCTCATCATTTTCCCCTTTTTTTTACGGTTTCGTCCTCTGTTTCGTAGGACTCGTGGGACTTCTGTCAGCTATAAATAGGCGGCTAAGTTTTAGGAGGCCACTGTCCACTGTGAATTGGATGTTATCCATGTTATCCGTGTCACAAAAAATATGGGGTCGGTACCTTTTTCAAAAGCACCGATGTACCCAACGGTGTGTCTGGTTTAACTCATTTTCCTTTTTTATTTCTGCCAGAGCCTAATCGTCCAACCAATAAACGAAGGAAGCGGAAAGGTTCTTCAGCCAACTCAGAGGCTGGTGGTGGTGGCGTCGGAGGTCGGTCAACAAAGCGCAAACAATCTCCCGTGCCTGTGCCTTCTCAGAGTCTTGCTCAACCCGGCGTAAGTTTACTGATGATCTGTAACTCATTATGCTGCGTGCGTGCGTAATTTTTGTTGCCGTCTTTAATGAAGGCTGTAATATGCGCATGCGCTCAAAATTCGCTAAAATCCATCTTCGGTGGCGGTATAGGTCAATTTGAGAGTTCCGTTCGTATGGATGAATAAATGTAGTGATTTAGCATTTATACGCAGACGACTTGGCTTGTTAAAACCAATAATCTAGTTCGTTCAACAACACTGAAGTGCACTAAATTTGGATTTGCCATAGATGTGTACTCCCTAGGATGTTTGGCATGAGTAGATCTTACTTAGTTAGACTTCAAGTTGAGTATGTGAACTAGGTCGATCTTATTCAAATCGGTATATTTCAGTCATTTTTATGAATGTATCTAAGTACTGGATCCAAAGGTTAGTTTTACTTTTACGTGATTGGTTATGCGGGAGCATTTTTACAGGCATTTTATCTTGAAATTGGCGGCATCTCGTTCGAAAAAGACCTCATTAAGGAACTAAAGTTACGGTCGTCGGTAATATTTCCTAATTGTTCAAATTCATTCACGAAATTTCAAAGTAACTGCAACGTTTTGGATTATTGCAAGCTTTTTGTTCTGCTTGGTACTCGATTTTGCAGCTCCCCTTGTCAAATTGTAGGATATAATGATCGTGGGTGAGCCAACTCTGATGGGTGGCGAATTTGGCGAAGACGATGAGCGACTGATTACACGCCTTGAAAATAGCCAGTACGATCCCGCTGCGGCCGCGGCTGCTCTAGCAGCTCAACAGCAGATGGTTGCAATGGGAGGAGCGCTGGCTCAACATCATCATCCGTCTGCTGCTTCAGGTATTTCTCCTTTTAACCGGCCACCTGCTTTCCCTCCTGCTTTTCCTGGGGGACAGTCACCAATGATGTACGCCCCAGCACCTCCCTACGCTCCTCCACCTACTGCGTCTTCATCATCTCCTTCGATGAAGCCTCACCAGTCGCCGCTGTACGGTCATCCTAACAGCGTACCTCCGCCGCCCCTGCCCTACGTAGGCGGTCCACCTGGAGGATCGATGATGCCTGCGAGTGTTCCGACACCTCATGCACAAGGCGGACGGATCATGTCTCCGATGGGAACTCTTGGCGTGGGCAACCCCTCAACTCCTATTGGACCAGGCGGACCTAATCCAGGTAAGACTAAATAGGACATTCTATTCATGGGACAAGATTTGGTTTTAATATTTGCAAGCTTTCCCAGCTATTCATAATTTGATATGAGAGTAGTCATTTGGTTTTTATCATAAAAACCTCCAGCTAAGGTAACCCTCGTAATCTTTAAATCTCCGAAGCCATAGTGATATCTTATATCTATTCATTCACCCCCTTTTTCGTGTTAAAATCATTCTAGATTAATGGTACCATATTGTGACGCAAACGGTGGTTGACATTAATAGTGGTTTATAATAAGTACCCATAACTATTAACCGCTTGATAGATTCTTCACTTCACCTAATGACAACTATTTTCAAAATGCCGATAAATCTCCTCACCCATTTTGAGGAATTCGAAAATTGACGTAGGATAAATGGACTAGTACTTAACACTAAATCAACTGTAGTGTTTTTTTCAGCTTTGTTGGTACATAAGTTCCGCTTAGTGATTGAAAGGACATTGCAGATAATTGAAGATGAACGGGAGATACTTATGCTACGCTTGTAATGCTAGCTTAAGTTTGAGCTTAAACGTGTCCCGTGCTTATAGTTTATAATCATCTCGTTTTATTCAGCTAACACAGCGATGATGCTCGCCCCTCCACCAAGTCTTGCCGACTCCGAATCCGGTGGGAATGGTGGGATGGGTCAACAGCCGCCGCGTTCGAGTAGTGCCTCCTCTCTGCATACCGGTGGTGGCTCTGCCACTTCGGCACCCGCTTTCCCTCCTCCACCACAACAGTCGGTGCTGGAGGGCGTTACTCCTCCACCGGCTCTCCAACAGCAGCAACAGAATGGCCCTGTTTCCTTCCAAAGCCAGAAGAGCCCTGTCCTCAGTAGCCCCGGTGCCTCTGCTGCAGGGCCTAGTGCACTTCAGTTCCCTCCTCCAATGACCTCGCCTTTTGACCCCACAGTGGGAGGTGGAGGTAGAGCCACAACACCTCGGTTGCAACCACCTAGTTCGTCGACGCAACAGATGTCTGATGGTAAGCGCGTAGTATTACCGACATCAACCGTCGTTTCATGCGTTCTGTCAGCGGCTGTGTTTTTGCCTCCTTCAAAGAAGACATCTGGAAAGTTTCTGCTGCGCTTATGGATTGAATGTGTTCAGCATCCCTATTGTGTATTTGAAATTGTCAGAGTTTATGTGATTGTTCGCTTGGTGATCGGAGTGAGTAACAGCTTGAACACTAACGGACAGACTTGTTGGAAGCGAAAAACAACCAAGCCGATCCCGAACTTTAATTCTTTTGTATAGGTTGTCCTAGACAACAAATATTACGATAATAAGTAGAGTAAATAGTAAAGTTTAAACTCTAAATGTATATAAAAAAAACAGAGAAACATTGTTAGGGGCGGATTTGGGTAGTAGTCCAACGAAACCAGCGCAGTAACACAAAGACTGAATCAAGACTAACATTTAAGTATTACGGTCGGTCACTTTCAGACAAAGGACTCAAAATTTCAAGCATTTTTCACTGTCTGATCGTAATTATCAAGGCTAGAGCCGCTAATTGACAATTCAATGGTCATTGTTTCAAGTCTCTTATTCTGAATGTAATTGATGATGCGTGATTTCGTTGTTCGTTCGTTCGTTCGTTACTGCAAGAATGCTAAAGCCACGACTAATGAGTTCTGATTTGGAATTTCTGATCACGCCCATCGACAAAGTCTACGTGAAATCACTTACTCCTTCATGCCAGGTTCCGGTCCCGGGTCGATCGGTCATCCGGATGGTCGATCTGAGACGCCCAATCCAAACGGTTTCACGGGTGGCAGCGTTCCCCCTCTTGGTGACGCCGTGCTGCAGCAGTCTGTCCATGTTCCCTCTTCAAATACTGCCCCCGTTCCTTTGGCATCCACGATCACCTCTCAGCCGGCCTCTAACGGGTCTGGGGCCTTTGCCTCTACGCTTTCCTGTCAAGGTTAGTTGCTTCGCCGAGGTTGTATGTTTTCTCAAAACCCCGATGGTTGCTTCCGGTTGACTGACTCAGTGAAAACGACTGCTAAATCCGGAATACTTCTGAGGCGCTTGCTCCTTACGCTGAAACAGTGACAATGCTTGGGTCATGGTTCATGTAAAGCAGTTTTACTCTTTTAATGTTGTCACAGAACGGTTTCGCCAGTTTTGCTCGAGTAATGCGTGTAGTATTTCAGACCAGTCGCTGTCAGAGTTCGTTTTAACACAGATTGTAAAATGGAGTAAAGCTCCCTTGCGTGTAGGTCCGGTGTAATTCGTCAGGCTTCAAAACAAGACAAGCGTCAGTTAAATTAGGCAAAGCTGATAGGTGCCATCGAATCACCAAGTGTTCTTGATGTTTTACCCTGCCTTAAATTCCAGCGGTCAACGTGTACATACTTTCGCAAGGGAGCAGTCATTCAATTGGTTCTTGGGAATTCGGCCAAAATGTAATCTTCATAGCGCAAATTAAGCAGTCTAATCACTGTTTGTATTTTTTTATTCCATGTGAAAAGTGTCGTAATAATCAATTGAATGCCGTAACTTCATGAGTTGACCAACTATCTATTATTCTTTTCCAAAAATCCATGGCTTTTGAAACTTAGTGTTTTAACCTGAATAACTGTTGATACTGTCAATATGATACTTATTTTGATCTGCGTTAATCCGTTCTATTTGGTGGATCACCGTGAGTGATTCTTTTCGTTTTTCTATGCGTGTGCTTTTAATCGTGTCTTATTTGGGGTACTGAAGAATGTTTTCACGAATTTCCGCTGCTCGATTACACGATTTGAGAAACTACATTTAACTAAGATGTGGTCGCAACAGATCCGCTCGCCGTGGCATTTTATATGTGATGACGCTAATATTTTTCCATTCGTTTTATGAACACACTGCATTATGCAACTGCGCGCGCGTGTGCGCTTACACATCGCCCATTTTGTAACTCTAACCTTATCCTATTCAAAAGGTGATGCGGCCCTCTCAACATTGCCGGTTCAAAATTGCGGTTCCTGTCAATAGACTGCGGGGTGTGCCTGTTCTCTGTCTTCTTGCCACGTACTACCACTATTATTTTGGTAGGATGTGAATGCGCGTTTGCTCGGAGCATTTTTGTTTACTTGAGCTTGCCTCGCTCTGCAATGCCCTGTACTTTATTTGTTGTGTTGCTGCTTTTTTTCTGCTGCTCGGCGCCAGTTGATCTGCCTTCGTTCCAATTCCTTGTTTGCGTACTCGCGTGCGTTCGTGCCTACTCCAAAGCTTGTGTCACTTCTCATCTAAGCGGTTTGCAATAGTCAATTTCATTGATTGGACAGTGTCATCCATGTAAAACTAAGGCATGAAGAACCCAGTGCTTTTGTGGTGCTAGCAGGGAATCACGCCCCGCAGTTCACAGCGGAATGTTCTTTTGTGACGTTAACCCTCTAAGCTCTTTCGCTTGTCATCATTCACATATATATGGTGCCAGTCGCAATTGCGTTTCTTCACAAAACTCCTTTGATCGTCAACTTAACTGCTCTCTGTGGAGGAACTGCAGCCATGCCATAACTCAGTACGGGGGTATTTTCTCCCCAATCTTAACCGCCGTAATTGTCCGCTAGACAGGTGTGCTGCGTATAATTGCGTTTTCGGTTAGTCACCGGTGGCAAATCATTCCCCAGGTGGTGCGTCACCCATGTGCCGACAAAATGGGACAGATGCTGTTCTTTACTCACAAAATCTCTTAACAAGTCCTAGACTACTCCCCTCTTATTCGCCATCTTAATTTTCTGACGTCTTGGGATCCTAGTGCACATGAGTCTGGTTCCCATTAGCAAATTGGACAAGATATACTGGAACCCCCGTAAAGCAATGCTGTCTTGTTCGTGTGGACAACTTTTATGGTGCTTAAATAAAGTTGATTATGGGATTAAATTGGATTTGAGGCATATCTGTTCTACTCTACATAAGAATATCCCTTTCTTAACTTGCCTCAACTATCATTTATTGACTTTGATGTCAGTGATGCTTCCAGCAATTCACATGTTTTATTCTTGAGTGTACCTAGACCATCCCACTGACTCTATCATTTGCCACAAGGCTTTTTTGCGAGGTCAAAAATGGCGTAAGCATGCGAAGTTGTTCTTGGCCATAACTCTTACCTACCAGTTTCGCTTTGGCATGGTTTTAGTTAGTGCATGCTCCAACCATTCATTTTCATATTGATTTATTCGGGTCACTTTGTTAATATATTGTAGATCCCATTTCAAACTATGCTTTTCCACCGCTAGAAGAAGAAAACAAATTCCCTAGAAACCTTGATGGGTCTGCGCCACCCAATGTCTTGCCCAATCATGACGCCAGTGATCAGGTGGAACAGGGTCAGACTCCCCTAGACTACCTTCTTCTTCCAGTTTCCTCAGCGCCATCCGTGGTGTCAGGGAAGCTTCCGGAGTTAACAATGGAAGTGCATGAAGGTGGAGACACCACATCTTTTGTTGCGACGACAGATTCGTGATCCAATCAATCCTTTTTTGTACAGCCTTGACAATCACATTGGTTCCCTTTTCTCTTTGTTCCTTGCCTACGTTCCCACACAACTGTACCTTCCTCGCCTTCACACCACATTTTGTAAGCCAATTATGCCTGATGCGACTTTGGACGACGCAACTGCTAAAACAATCATCGTCGTTTATGTACAGATAATTACACCATTTCTGATGTTGAGGGATGGATATTAACGCACTTACTCTATGTATCTGTAAACGTATTAAATTTAAGCCTGTAAGACGCTTTGTTACGTGTGACGGATCCTTGTTAATCGCGTGGCTTAGCGATAAAATGCTGCTTGAAACCACTCCTAGACATACATCGGGGCTCAAAATTAAAGTAGACTTACACAACTCCATCAATGGGTTGTATCCTTTCTGGTAGTCTAATTTATATGAGATGGGATTGCTGTGTACGTTGTTTCTTTAAGTTTATGGCCATTTGAAACTACACAAATTGGAATCGGTTACGCAAAAGTACAGGCGCGAAGCCTGTCATGATTACAATGTTCGACAGGGTGGCGTTCGGGTCGCGTACCTGGTTACATGTAGTACTATTTCCGCGCGTGCATCGTGTAACTTAATATATAACATGTCAGCTCGTGTGAGTACCTCGGCTTGCACTTCTTTCACCAGCGCTACTGTTAATGGGTAGATTTCTAACTGTGAGGAACGGTTTGTTTCAAATTAGACGTAAGCATTTACCGTAAAAAAGCATGCCTCATATCGGTTAGTCTGACGTTTACATGGTAAGGGCACTCTAGATATGTCGGGCCAATGTCGCTGCCAAGACAAAGTTACGTGAATCCTTTAACCCCCGTATTAGAGGTGGCTTGGGAGTTTTGACCTCAATGATTAAAAGTCGGAATCGACAACAAAGTTTACCTCTAACCAATAATATCCTAAAATGTGGGCAATTTCAGTGAACCAATGTCAAGCTCTGATGATTGCAAGCAGGACTCGCTGTGTCCGTGCAATGCCGGTCATGTCGCTAAAAGTGAACTGACTAGACTCCCGGTCTCAATCATCCATGTCTGTCTGCTTCAATTTGGGGAAACTTGAAGTACTACCTGTTCTAGATGCCAGGGAGAACCTCAGTGGATATAAACTCCGACAAAAGTAGTGTGCACAACGAGTTTTCTTGGCATCTGAAAACTGCTGGTTGGGTAGTTATTTTGAATTGCTCTATTCGCGCAGACCAAGGGTTTTATCCCCCTGTCGAATTTATGTCTCACTCTGAAAACTCAAGAAACCAGCTCCACTAACCGGATATTAGTTATGAATCTAATCGCTCTGACGCCAACACACTTTATGAGTACAGCGTAGGACGCAACTTACTAAAATGACTGCTGTGTTTACAAAAAGACCTGTTTTATTGGGTGAACAAATAGCGCAAGTTCAGACTGTTTGATGGATCCTTTTGTTAGATCCAAATTTCTGAATGGCATCTGGCTCTCATACAACCTCCCATACTTTCCGCATCAATTCAAACTCAACTATTTCAGAAAATACGTATTCAAGAACAAACAGTATGCCTACAGGCCATCACAGCAATTAATCCTTCCTCATACAGACTTAGGGCGAACGGTCCTTTTTTACATTCGAGTTACAAACCAAGTGAGGTTGTACGTTTACGTTCGACCGTCACCAGTATGGATTTTCTAGAAAAGGATGCATTGCCCAAGCGAACCGACGCTCTCACTGAGAGAGCTCAAGCAAGGGAAAATCTCGAACTTTGAATTCAAAAGGCAACCAAATTTAAGTCATCTTGCTTTAGAGAATGTTGCGTTCCTTTTCATCAAGGTGTCGGTGTTATCTCGTGCACATGTAACTCATTCAACAGAATAATTTTTAGTGGCAAAAGTCTGAAGAAGGTTTGTCGGTAATCAATACAGATGTGGGAAATTGTTTGAGCATTTAGTCTCCCTAGAGGTGCGTGAAATGAGTGCATTGCATAACATTCGGCACAAACATCAACGGCTGATTGAATCGGCATTAAAATTCCATCGCAACCTACTTGGCCTTATTAAAACTTACATTAAAGATCTGCGGAGATGTAAGTAAATCTCATATACTGGCCATTTTCTTTTTTTAAACCTACGGAATACGAGACCCAAGAAGATAGCGAAATAACCACGAAAAGTTGAATGCAACCGCTTTTTCGATAGGATGAACAGTTCTTTTTATGCAAAAATGAACGTCAGCATATTCGGAAATGTGCGTGGCTAACAGTCAATGAATAAATTTCTGCACATAAGAAGTGAACCAGAAATAAATTAATCAGAGAAGCATTCGCGAACTTTTTTGACTGCTAGTCGCCAAACAACGTGATCTTCCTTCACTCAGCAAAAATGTTACCAAGATCTCAAGACCCCGAATAAATAAGTAATTCAAAGATTGTGCCAGACAGGTGAAAAGAGAGGATAGGCTTGTAATAAGCACATGTTATTTAAAACGCATGTAAAGGGTGATGCGTTTTTTGGTCAATACTGAAGTGAATGAGATCGTAATGACAAACCGTGTCTGTGGACGTATATTCGGGGGAAATTAGGGCAAGTTACATTTTAATAAACACAGTATTTCTCTGAATTAACAATGACCGCAAGTATGATGCTCATAGTGGTGATAAAGTGCGGGTTTTTCTCGTGGGGGCATAAAAAACAGTCATTGGAAGGCCCAGTTTCTAAGAAAAATTTAGAAATTACACTCAAAATCGGTTGGTTTGGTGACGTAGCTGCTTCGGATAATTTATAAATGGATATTTAGAACAGCTAACAATATAAGTTACATCAAAACAAGCGGTAAAAAGAAGACAAACTTTAACTTGCAGACACAAATGCAGCTGGAGGAAATCCGTTACTGCCTCCACAGACTTTATGGTGCTTGCTATCCTGGTGGAGGCCGACATCATCGAACCACCACCGCAGTGGCATCTGCTTAAGGGCACTGAATAAGG
>UXSR01005455.1:62385-75149 GCA_900604375.1 Mesocestoides corti
TTTGACCGGGATTTCGCCATAACTTAGTTCGGGTGTTGCGCTGTCGCATCGACGCAGCCATGGACGAACTGATCGAATTAGCACATTCGACAATGTATCCATAAATATCTTTATATGCTCTGGAGTGAAAATCGCTAATTAAGTAGGTCCTTTAGTGATGGATATATTGGGTTTTTTTGCATTATTAAAAAATCGAATCGAAGCATTTAATGTCCTTTGTTTTGCATTTCCTGTTTGAAGACGCGATTAACTTTCTACGTAATGACACATCAGTAGCAGTTTAGTTTTACTTACATCCTAAGTGGTATGCCAAATATGTAGGAAGTAAAAACCGGGATAAGTTAACCCACCTCAATTACCAGAACTACGCTGTTCAATATAGCGTCCATGTGTAATTCATTAAACTATGTATTCGCTTTATAAATATTCGTGATGTAATGATATTTGGGTAGATAAAATTACTGTGAATGTCTCTACTTAGTCCGTTGCCAACCAAAATATTTGAGATGATTAGACAGTGGTGTCTAGTTTAGAATAAGTTAATGTCCACAACTGACCATGTGTGTCCAGCAATAATAAAATTGGTTATTATAAATACATATTTATCTTATCGAAATAAAACCACATATGGACATATTCTGTCGGTTTTCAATGTCTCCTGTATTTAAGCTTCAAATAAATCCTTTCCCGGTCTTCACAATCATCCACAACTTAAAAAACAAGGAAAAAATCATAATTGAGGTCAAGCCATATACAAATACCAATAATGATTGAAGCCAGAGCGATCATTTTGATAGTAAGTGTAAAACGCCGTTGCCTTTAGTATGCTTTCTGATAAGGCAAAATGCATTTTCTCATTTAAACCTACAGGGAAAACGCACAAAGACATCACCTTTGGTTTTTTTTTCCGGTTTGGGCTTTCCCCTTTAGTTAAACAATTGAAACTGTTTACTAATTACTTTAGCTGCTCTAGTAACAACATGAATACTTATTAAGTGTAAGATTTAATTTCTAAAGACAGTTCAGCAAATTTATTTAATGTAAGAAACAGGGAACAACGAATTTAGTCTTGGTAATATTGTCCATGGTTTTCTATGACCTCACCGCATCTCTCAGGTAACGTACGAATGCCGTCGCGAAAGATATTTGCCGGCTTTGAGGCAATAAACTCATTGGTGGGTTTAATGCACGTCATTCAGCGTTCTTAAATGTGCATCCACTACGGCGTGATGTTGCATTGATTGGAATAAATGGTAGTTGGATGGGACCAAGTCTGGTGAATATGCCGCGTGTGCGAAAACCTCTCATTCCAAGTTCGCGAGGGTCTTCTGAGCAACGTGAGGTGGTTGACTCCTGTCATGCGGCAGTATGACTTGCTGCCTTCTTGCCCAGTAATTGACCTTTTTGATCACGTTCTTCGCTTACTTTGTTCAGCTGTCTTCTCCAGCGTTCCGTAGTTACAGTCTGACCAGTTTCCAGGAGTTTGTAACAAACTCAACCTTCCATATCCCACCAGACACTTATAATAACCTTTTTCTAACAGAAGTCCTGTTTCGACTGATTTGCCCGGGTTCTGCCCACGAATCTATGGTTTACGTTTGGGATTTTCGTTGTAGGTATACTTTTCATCATCCATCACAATTTTCCACAAGACGTCCATTTTTTGTTACCAGGCAGCAGTGAAAGGTATGTGTTCATACGTTGGCATAAGTTATCTTCTGTCAACGCATGTGGTAACCAACTTTTAAGTTATTTTATCTTTCCCATCTGGTGCAAACGCCTAAAATTACCTGCTTAAGTGATTGGTGACCAAGCTGAAAGTTCTTGACGCATTGGCTTTGAGTCCTTATCCAGTAGAGTTTGCAATTCCGCATCATAAAACTTGTAGTGATCTTTCATCAAACGAGCTCGACTGATACGTATTTAGGAGTTGATCGAATGTCATCGATTGCCGACTACAGTCGACCCTCGAGATGCCCTCACGCACTGTACTATAAGAGACTTGGGTGGTCGAATGTAAATACATCGTTATATTTGCCATCATCGGCCTTGCCTTTCTTCTAGGGCTGTCACGGACTGTCAACTAGCGGAGCTTTTAGTTAGTGCTAACAGAGCCACTACAAACTTTGAGGCTGCTGTCCGGAGCACGACTGGTCACTGAGACCGTAATCACTACTTCTTAAACGTTTGGGCCAATAATACGCTTTTCATAACACACAACGTCTGCACCATGAACACTACAAATTTACTCCCGTGCTTTGGAACAAGCATTTTTCCTTGTTGAATTTCGTATAAAATACAGTGCTGAATGTGCCGCTTATCAGTTTCCATCGTAAACCGGGCTATTCTGATAGGTTTTGTAACTAACTTAAAAATGTTCTTTTAAAGCGACAAAATATGGCGAAAACATTTTTATTTAAACAAGATTTTGGGCTAGAAGAAAAATCTGGGCAGATTAATCTATATACCTAATATTAAAAAAGTCAATTAGTCCATAAAGATATCCGTCGTATTTGTAAACCTAGTAAATGGGGAATGCAATACATGGCGTGCTTCGTTTTTATTGTTTAAGCGACCATTTGAGTCAAAATTGGCGTATTTCAAATATTTTCTTTCAAACTTTTCGCAAATAAGGTACTTCTTGATTCGTAGCATTGAATAGAAAAGTGGAACAATCCTGCAATTTAGTTTGATTTATGAAGGATCTGAAAGCTTACTTTTCTGCCAAAGATACTTAGCACCACACTACCCAAAGACAATCGTTTACACAAGCGGATTTAGTTTAGCACTTCTGCAATATATCAAGGCATCCAGACTCATTTTTTCTGTTTTTTGGCGCATTTAGTTAATTCTCATTTTCCAGTTTATGATAACTCTCGAGCACTTTAAATTTGATGAAGACATTCCATTCAGCAGTCGCCTACCAACAAGACCAATGGTATTGTTTCTGCTGCTGCTGCTGCTGCTGTTTCTGCAAAAAGTTATATGTGCGACTGGCTGATGAAGTGATTTTCACCAGTGCCATCGTCTCAGAACCCACAAATCTACATAACAACTACTTGATTAGGTAAATTCCAAAAGTCTAATTATTGGTGGATAACCTTCTCAATCATGCTTAGTCTCTTTTGCATGATCACTTTCGTAACTTATGGTGTCACAAAGTTAATGGCTTGAGTCGATTCCATTCTCTACACTTCTTACTCCAAACACAAATGGCAAGTTCTCATATGTACTCAATGCCACTGTTTAAGTAGCCTCTCAATGCTGTCAACATGGTTGCCAAATAACTGCAAGCGTATTACAACGAGGGTGATAGGCAACATAATATTTTGTTCAGTCTTCCGTTTTTTGAACTTGAACAAACCCGACATCGGGTACAGAGACAAGGTTAGGAGCATGAACAACAAGGTGATATTACCACACAGGAAAAAATGCTTAGTTGTAAGTAAGTGTGCTTTGCAAGCCCTAATTTATTGCATAAGAAATAACCGTATCTCAGTATGTCAGGACAGAGTATTTCAATGAAATATAATTCGGTGCCTTCTCTCGACACTGACAATGAATCCTTTCTACTAATAATTGCACAAGATGTCAAAAATACCGGGGTTCGCAATGCAGAACAATGGCTAAACGCTTAATAAAGCATACTCAAACCTCTCAATTTATGGGCAGAAAACACACTTAGTACAGGAGAACACCATACGGCTAGGTAGTTGAAGAGATCATTCCTAATTTGGCCTATTTAGTTTGACATCTATTAAGCGATTTCCTCGTACTGTCTCGGCAACACTGCTGGGACGCTAAGGTTTTTAAGCATTGGCACATTTATTTTACCCTCTGATGCACAAACAAATAATAGCAAATTCAAATTCGTGGAAGCAGTAAGCTGAGAGATGTCTTTGGGGTAAGCTAGGAACTTGTTGAGGCTCCGGCGTGGGATTCGAGTGCACTTTGAGCAACCTATTAATTGAGGCTTAGTGTGCAACGCGCACAAACCCCAAGGACAATGGGAAAGGCCAAAGGCAGCGGAAGCTCAATTGGTTTCTAAAATGGCTCAAAAAAGTTGCCTGAGAGTGCAGGATGGGTTGTCTTAAAAACTGGAGTTGGAGGCAGAGAGAAATAATATCTGCCAGTGGCCTTAATCGATTGAGGTTATATGACAGATCCTAAATATACGGTTGATTAATTACGCAGCTGTGATTATATCGGTAGAGTGCACAGTGTGATTGATCAACCAGGTTATGAGTAGACAATGAGAGATGTGCATTGACATAACTCACTACATACCCATAATCCACTTATTTATAACAAGGTAATGATCTTCCCTATTCCTAAAACAAACCCAGGTCAATCATATGCCAACGTATTTAGCAAATACTAAGCCACGGTTATGATTGTCGTGAATTTGATTTTCCACAAGCATAAAATGTCAAAGTGGCCTTATAAAAAACCGTTTTTGTTATTTTTGCGATGATCCTAAAGAGCATTGTTAGGGTTGAAGACAACAGGGTTCCTGATGATGCCCACGATGTTCTTGTAACCCTTGGGTAAAAATGCACCGATGTCATCGTTGCAACCAATTTTGAAAGTTGCACCTGTAAAATTTCTATCACGCAACAGAGCGATGAACATCAAACAGTTAAGGCGAGGTCCTTAGAGCCCCACCCTAACTAGCATGACGCAATCGCATCTTCAAGATCAAACTTGAAGCCTTCCTACTTGTAGGCTTCAAACTTAATCTCTGTTTTTCACAAACTCACCTCACTACCAATGAAACGACTACCACACGGTTTACTTAGTGATTTGAATGGCAGTAGCTGGATGCCGTGTATTGTTCTTGAATTCTGCAGATTTAAAATTGACGTTGTCTGCCAAAAATCATTATTTTGAAAAATTGACGGCAGTGTTTATCCTATTTATTGGTGAATTTTAGTGGTATTGAAGTCTTAATCTATCCCATGACCAAGTAAGCTCACCTATATGGCATTTTCGCATAATTTGTCCTAATTTTTATTTTACCCATCTAAGGTGGTTTTGTTTGCCATTTGGAGCAGCTTTGCAAAACAGAATTTGCAACAGTGAAGTTAATTCATGCTACTTATTATCAAGGGTGTTTTGTTTTGAAGTTCAGTTGATTACCCAAACGCAAAAACTTCTTTATTAAAATTTTCCACGAATCAAGTTACTTGAATAGCAGTGAAAAGTTTAATTCTCGATTTCGAGCCCTCTGTGGCCCTGTTAAACAAGCAACTTAAAAACAAAAACATCGTATTCGATGATTAATATAACATCTAGTTTGAACGTTGTTATGAAACTCCGTTTAACATGCGCGAGTGTCCAATTGCAATGTAACGCAAACGTTTGTTCATTATTTCCCAAAAAATTTGGATTGTCAAAGAAAAATTGCGGTATTTGTAAGCCAATAATGGTTGCGTTATTTCCGACAGGTGTAACTCATTGCGTCACTAACCAGATGGAGTGATGGAGTATGTTTAGGACTTCAACGGTGTTGCATTAAAACAATTTGGAAGCATGTAGGTGTAGGTTCTTGATATACAATTAAGCCTTTGCAATCAATGGTGATTGTGTTTTATGTCCTGGGCACTTGAACGTAACTTAAAACCATGTAGTAGTTCGCATTACCTGCATTTGAAAACCAATTACCTAAGTTTATTTAATTTTTGCAATTACCCAAGGTGTTTTGTGGTGAGTTTGCCCCTGGCGTAAAGCTACACATGGTCTCCTGACAGTGAGAACGATTGGCGTAACTTCACCTTTCACCACACTGATCGCTATGGTTTCCCATATGAGTGTGAAGAAGTAAAGACGTAGCAAGTTAAGTAATCGCCTCTATCGTCTGACGGTGAATGGGGTAATCTCACTGGACAGAAACACTGCGTTAATGGACGAACGGTGCTCATGCACAGAGCACCACGACGCACCCGTTCCGCACCTTCGCAATGACCTCTCTTGCGCTCGCGCGTGTGTGTGTGTGCCTGTGGAGTGGCGTGTACGCGCTCACATTAGAAAAAGCAAGAGTGCGGGAGACTTTCGATATCACCATTGGCGCATTTGGTTCTTTTAATTTTTGCCATCATCGAAACATTGCGCTTTGTGATGCCCCAGAGATAAATGTTTCAAAGATCCTGTTCAGCTGTTGAAGCTTCACTGTTAAGTCAACCAAGGCATAGAAATGGCTCGTTCAATCCTACTTGTGTAACCCTGGTAATCTGCGTCTTAGCAGTAGTATGTATGAATTTTGGGATTGCCTCGGCAGCCACTGAATCACCGAATGACTTAAAATCAGGTCGTGGCTTACCTTCGACCGGTGACGCTCCCAACTCCTCCGTGTGTCGACACAGGCTCAATCAAGTGGTGGGCCACGCCGCCAAATGCAACATTTCGAGAGATTTTCGTGGATGCCGGTTCGATTCTGGATTTATCTCTTATTTGGAATTCCAATACTGTCAGTTTTCGTCGCCTGTTGCTCCAACGATTCTGATGGTAAGTTCCGTGTCACATTAAATAAAATATTTAGTCCAAAATATGATTCCACCTGTTTCGCTGGTTATTACAAAATGAAAGTTCCAATCTCCACCGAGGGCCAGAATGTTAATTGTTCCGGTAACATTGAAGAAATTCAAAATATTCTGCCTAATTAATTGAATTTGAACTTAAGGGGAGGTAAACATATCCCAGATTTTTGTTACTCGGTTCTGGGTGGAGATGCATATACAATAAGATCCGAAAGGTTAAACATGGGTCACAGTTTAGTTGGAATGCAATGAAAACACTCGCATACTGCCCTGAAGTACACAATGCAATTACACAAATCAGTTGTATTTTTCGAAAAACAGCTAAAATCGTTTTACTGCTTCTCAATGTCTAAACGGATTTTCTCAGCCTAAAACGGAATAATAAATTTGGCAAAATCACGTGATTTATGATGAACATGGGTAAGTCTATTCTGCAATTAAGAAATTGGAATAATGAATGAACTTGTCTTTTGAGGTTCGGCCAATTACAACCCAGTGTCATGGAGTTTTGGCCAAAGGTGTTTCTCTAAATTTTCTATAATTCGCTATTTTTCGTCTCCTATTAAGAAAAACCCCCAAATGCCTCGTCAAATTACCATTTCAAAACAATTTCAACAGTCACAAGACCTGCGCATAATTAACAAACGTATGCGTGTTCACAAGTCCATGGTGCACAACTCACCACCAGTGAAGTTTTTTTATGTTGTATCTACCACGTGCTCTAATTAAGGGCAAATTTGTGGCTTTGAATAACATCAAGATAAATTTCAGGTACATGGTCGTGTGTCCTGGCACTGAAAACTCGATTCATTTTGACCTGGGCATGCAAACTCACTGCTTAAGCAAAATCCACTGCTTAAACTTTCACAATCAATTTTTCGCTCAAATAATTTTTTTGACCTTAAGTGCATCTATCTCTGGGTATTTCTGAAGAAACAGGAAATTGGCGTAACAAAATAAGCAATATATTTGGGCAATTAAAAAAACTCAAAAAAGAAAAGTATAGAGAGAATGGTCCAGATTCTTGTGCCGGAAGCAGCTAAACTTTGGTGATTTGTTTTTAAAGGTTTTAAATAAATCTGAATAAGGCAGCATTTTCACGGGTATCAACTTCTGTCAAAGAAAGCATGACGGAATCGCCTTCACAGTCGTTCTATGGTATTGTTGAACTAAACGGCCAGGGGAACCACTAAATGCATAGATTTCGTTGGCGTCAAATGTTTCCACCCTGCTTTAAGGAAACTATTTTATGGCAACTATTTATTTAACTTAGGTGTGGAAGAAACTTTTGTTGCAAGTTCCATAAAATCAAGTTAGATTTGAGCTACATGCCTATGCGCTAACTTATTCACTGACTATTGTTCAACTGCAAACTAGTGCTCGGTTTAAATTACATTGCTTTGTATTTTGATAACCACCGAATTTACCATATTATGCGTTAGGGGACTCGTAATTATTGTGGATGGTATAGACCGCCTACCATTAGCTGAATAATTAAACTAAGTCAATGAGCAAACGTTTCTTTCGGTTTTAGGCAACAAGCCAGCCATCTTGTGCCATAACATCCTAGTAAGCTTACAACCGAATCTTGCTTCGATGGACATCAGTTGACAGATAATAAATGCTTTTAGAAAGTGACTAATTAATTGTGCTTAGATTTCAATTTGTTCATTAAAAGTGTAAAGACTAATTAAACACATCCTTTGTTGCAAAATTGTAACCGATTGCACGGATCGCCCTTAAATGCACGGGCTGTTGCTACTTTTAAATCAAAAAAGAAATATTCACAGGGTTCCGTTTACAGCACTTCCGTGGCATTTTGTGCATAACTTGCTTTCCTTCTTTATCAGAATCAAAACTATAGTTTTCGCATATCTGCACCCACAGCCACCAATCACCAGTCATTACACTGTCATTAGCTTTATTTGGTCTTTATTGATAATTTTGGTTATCTTTGAATCCTATTTTAATCATCATTATCCGAATCAATTCAATAGTAGCAAATCCGGTCGACTTCTAAAGTTTCGCATGCACTCTAATTGTAAAGATGGTACGCTATTTCATTTTATGAGAAAAGAAATAAACCCCAAATTCCAGGTGCCTTGCTTGGGCTGTGATTTAAGTTGCGCGTAATTTGCATGCATTAAATTAACGTCACGGTTTTTCACTGTGCCAAGAAAAGTGTTTTTTAACTGCCACGAAGCTTACGCATGACTAAACAGCTGTATCTATAGCCTTGTGTGCGCACCGGGAGCTGACATCTTTGTCGCATCTGTGGGCAGGGTATTTACTGCAGCAACAGTAACAGCGCTTCTCTAAATGAGGCTGATTTGTGCTGTCAGCACCAACTGCTGCAGTTTCTGTTAGCTTCGTTCGAAAACCCCGACTGCAAAATTATATTTACAATGAAACAACTATTACAATAGTGTAGCTGATACAGAGTGAAGTATATATGTGGAGGAAGTGAGTGCAAAGAATGCGAATACCAAATCAGCAAATGCATCATTTGAAAAAAATTTTATTCAAAAATTTTTACGAACACGTTTAATGGACGAACCCTTTAGCTTCCTACTGGGCTTGTTCACAGTTTCGTAATTTAGAATTTATTGGCATGGCACCCATTTAAAACATTCGTTTCAGTGTTTGAGGGACATTATCAACAACTTTATCGTAATCGCTTAAATAATCACACCTAAGAAACGCTATATGTGTACTCTACTAAAATAAACATATTTTTGACCTCTGAGTCAGAATTTTTTTCGAGCTTAAAATGCTTCGAAAAATTTAGGCAAAGCATTGACCGCACGTTGTTAATAGCAAAACGAGATAAGTAATGCGTTTTTGCGCAAAAGTGTCATTATTAAGTTGAATAAATCAAAATGCACCAGCAAGTCAAGTGTGAAATGTTTTTTTTCAACATCTAGCATTCAATTTGTTGCATGCAAATGTCCAACATCGGCCACTTTATGTCAAATTAAAAGGGATTTTGCACTTAGCTGTATCGTGATGCAGCTAACCGCACATACAGTTAGCGTTTTGGTAGTTGTGTGTTGCAATTCCAATTTCACCTTAAATAAGGTCGCATTAAATTACGTTAGGCCTTTAATGCGCCCTTACACTCTGGATTATGAAAGCACATAATGCGAACAAATCAGACAGGTTTTCGTGAGCCGACTATTGCAACATAAGGTTGTTTCCAAGATGCTTTTAGATGCATGAGGCTGGCTATTTCTTTCATAGGTCCTATGGCTCTTCACTCTTTTGGGAGCCTTCGCCGTTATCGCTGATTCCTTGTAAGTTATGCCAAAACACCAGAAAGCTTCTTTAGTCTTGATAGCCTAGCTGGTTAATTGTTGCTTTAGGTGTAGTGTTCTTGTTTGAATTAGAAACAAAGCACTCAAATCGTTTTTTAAAAAGGCGTCGTGGTCAGATCAGGCTATAACCTTACAAAAACATGTTCTTATTAAAAATGGACCTTCTGGTGCTCAATGCGTTTCGAACAATGTGAGTAGAAAAGTAATTCTTTGCTACAAAGCACTAAATACCTACTCCTGTAAACAGAACTAGTGTGGACAGATTTTAATTGATTAGCTTTGGGTGAACCAAAGGCTGCCATGTCTTTCACTGTTTGGGGTACCTCGACTTAAATGCACTATTAACATATATTTTGGTTGTAGCTTCAGTCCATCTCTGATCGCCTTGGCGCGCTCAATGCACATGAGTCAGAACTTGGCTGTATCCTTTTACTTTCATCTACCATATTGATTTTTTTTTCAATTTAACCCGGTGTTTACAAAATGCAAACACATTACGGTATTTTTTTTCCTAAAGCTACCTACCTATGCAAGTATCCGAAAACGGCAATGACCATCGGCTCTGGATTAGAAACCCGAGGAAGTTAAAAATAACTTGCAACGCATGTGATCACATACTTTAGTTACAGCTCACTGTAACATGTCATCAATTAAACTCACTCCATACATGTTACTTTTAAGGAAATCAGTGCGGGAGCAGTATAAAACCTTCCTGGATAAAGTTATACTAGCCCAAATTCAGTGAACCCCAGAACATTCCTGCATACAGTCATTTCAAAGTGGAAATTAAATGTTGGAGGTCACTAAGCCTTCTTCATGTTACTCATTCACACTTGATTCTAACATAGGAAAATTCTAATACTATCATCTAAGTAGGTAAACGAACATCCCTAACACTTAGTGCTTTGATTCTTCAAACAAACTAAGGTATTACGTAAGTGAAAGAAAATTACTTGTGAGATCAGTTTAAAAGTAGTGAACTGCATTGTGTTCTGGAAATCAGAATTTGCAGGGTGCATCACCAGTTTATCAATACGTGAATTTCGATAAGGCCACTTTAGAAATATCCATGCTTAACAACGCATGTACAAGCGATGGGCCTGCAAACGCCACTGTACCGTGAAAAGTCACCGTAAGCGTCTGTAAGAAGTCAGCAAGCTTGGAAATCCATTTCCACAAACACTCTTGTCTACGTTAACAAGGTTGTTCGACTAGGTGCAATCTACTCAATTTTACTTCAAAGCACACTGCAAATGTTTCTGGAGAGTTTCTTCGACTGAAGACTCGTTCAGTCAGAACAGACTTGTTCTAGGAGAGCATGAACCAGTTGTTTTGTGGCACCAGAGCAGACCAATTCAGGACAGAATGCTAAAACGCGAGGACGTTAATACTACTAGCTTCGTCTATGGTTTCACCGTAGTCTCCATAATATCTTTTGAATTTGATCAACCAAACAAATGTTTAGTTCAACTCAATTACGTTTTTCAAAGATGAAAGGACACCAATACCAAGGTTCTATCCCGTCCAAATATTTTCACTTCAGGGAACTGCAAAATTCGCAAGGTTGGGAATCCAACGTTGGTCAGAGTCATAACTTGAGCTGAAAATCTCTTTAATGCAAAGTCAGAACACGTTTACTCCGTTAGCATTCACACCTTTCGCAAAATGTAGAGTAGATATTGACTTCACCAAAAGCATAGTAGTTGTGTGAACTAACTCATCAACTTGTTGAACCCGTAGCGACTACCTACCACGGCAGAACCTCTGTACTGTAAACCATCTATCCAATCATCCTATTATCATTAAACGAAATCATTTTCAGTAAATGACTGTTCTTGAAGTGCTTTTCCCTAACGCCACCGTTAATGCCAAAAGGGAGTCACTTTGCTAGCCTTTGGGAATGGAGCCCCAGACGTCTTCAGCGCTGTGACCGCGATTACCACTGGCGACCCAGAAGCACCGGACGAGGGCCTTGGTCTCGGTTTCCTAATGGGTGAGTCGTCGATACGGGAGCATCCGTTGTCCCCTCCTTACACATTCAATTAAAACCACTGTTCTAGCTTGCTTCGTTGTATCGCCATCACTTGAAGTTTAGTGTTAATGCCTCTTTCTTACGTCCAAATTCAAGTAGTCTTAACCATGGCACAGCACTTTGTACCCCGTCTGCTGCATCCTGATTAAATAGATTATGACGAGAGTTCGAAATATTGACAAATAACCGGCTCAGACAATTATGCCGTCAACAATAGTGGCTGATTTCAACGTCCGAACGACCAAGTCAGACTAGATGATGAGCAGATCCAACTATGTATGTTCACCGACGACAAGCGTCCTCCTTGACAACGCATTTACCGTGCTGCTAGCTACCCACAATTCTTTCTGATTAGTTGACAGTGCAACTGTACATCACTACAGCTGATGGATGTACTACCATTTAACAACTTGCAAGTTCACAAGTAGATGGCAATACAATGGTACAAGTGGCGAACGCAGCACCACTACATATCCAAACTCCAACAGTTTTCCACATGTTGCCACAAATTCATGTGGTCTGTTAATGTCTTAATGAAAACACAAGTCAATCGAGATATGCTTATCCGGGCAGTTTCCACTTGATTGCTTTCCAATCAAACTCCACCAAACATCAGCAGAGATCGTTTGGCTGCTTTAAAGCACCCCGAAATGCATAGCACGTATGTGGTCCCACAAAATTACCATCAAGCTCATTTTCATGCTAATCTGCTCTTGACTCTGTGTGTGGTCGTCCAATGCACTTGAACCTGTGTTTTCAGTTCTTGTGATTGCAGATCATCCCTTCTCTTCACCAGCAACATGTAGTCTTGCAAGTGTACAGATGTCACAGCATCTGAGACGTGTATCACAAGTATTGAGTTGTGGCATTGAGTGAGGTCCC